>VRLP01005779.1:0-33678 GCA_009660295.1 Lophius piscatorius
GTCCAGGTTCACACAGAGAAACAGTCCAGGTTCACAGAGTGAAACAGTCCAGGTTCACACAGTGAAACAGTCCAGGTTCACACAGAGAAATAGTCCAGGTTCACACAGAGAAACAGTCCAGGTTCACACAGAGAAACAGTCCAGGTTCACACAGAGACACAGTCCAGGTTCACACAGAGAAACAGTCCAGGTTCACACAGTGAAACAGTCCAGGTTCACACAGAGAAACAGTCCAGGTTCACACAGAGAAACAGTCCAGGTTCACACAGTGAAACAGTCCAGGTTCATAGATTGGTGTGGGGGGAAGGGATGTGTGACAGACGTCTGTTGTCAGACGTATGAAATAATGAGGCTGGTTGGTTGAAGTGGATAAATGATGAACACCAACATCTTGTAGGACAACATAACGTCCCTCGTTATCATCGTCTCTTTGTCCCGTCTTCTCTGGTGGGGCGGGACTTTTGTCTGGAGGCGTGTGGAGTGGACGCAGGAAACAGGAAGTTCAGATCAGCAGTAAATAGCAGGAAACTGGAAAACCTCCTGCAGCAGCAGATACACAAACACTAACCCTCAGAGTCTGCTGCCCTCACACAGACTACACAACCAGAACCAGAACCCGGATACTGGAGTCCAGGACATAAAGTCCAGTCTGGCTTTAACAACTGAGAAAATATAATCACCTGGACTGTTTGACTTTATATTTAAATATTGATCTGGACCCGGTACCGTTTAGAATCGATGCCGGTCTGGAACAAATATCTTCAGCGTTGTAACTTCTAACAGACCCGGACGTTGGTTCTTATCCAACCCGGTGGGTCCAGACAGAACAGAACAGAAATGTGGTTCATTGTGGTGTGATGTAATATAAGCAGCACCGCCCAGTCCGTTTCCAGGGAGCCCTGCTGACTGACCTCAAGTCAGCCAGTACACACTGAAGGGTCCAGCTCATTGGGTCACGCTGGTGTCGGTTCCCCAATGTCGATCAAAACCAAACCACTACAAGAGGAGGACTGGGTCCGGGTGTAGCAGTAGTGGTCCGCCGCTGGACTTCAGCCGTGTTTTCAATTCTCTGTTGCAGTAAATATGTTCACTGTAAAAAACAGAGAGAAAAACAAGACGGACCTGCAGCCGTTGGGGCCAAGAACTGTTCAGTTTTCCTGACCCGCTCCTCCACCAGCACCGGGCCAAATGGTTGTTTGGTATTTCCGGCTTTTTCCAGGAAAAGCTGCTAATCTCAAAATGTTATGGAAAACTTCCTGGATCCGACTCTCTGTCTGGACCTGTAGCAAACTGTAACGGGTTCTTTGGCCCGGGCCTCATCCTGTCAACATGCTTAATAATTAACCACATGACCATCAGAACCAACCATCCAGTCAAACCAGCAGAACCAACCAGCCAACAAACCCTCAGAACCAACCAACCTACCAACAAGCCTTATTCAGAATCACACTCATAGCCAGAACCAAACCAACCAGACCTGGGCCAGAACCGACCAGAATGGTGTTGCAGCATCTTTGAAAAATAAATGAATAAATCAGAACTGATAATGTCCATTCAGCATTTTTAAACTCTGGCAGTCAGAGTGATGTAATCCAGTCGGTGATCGTGTCCAGAACCGGTTCTTGTATGATGGTCTCAAATAGTCCAACTAAACAACTAAGCAATGACCCGTCGGTCCATCGCCAACCAAACCTTATGAGACAGAAATCAAACTTAAATCCGGGTCATCACCAAACATCAGGGATGTTTCAACATTCGTATCTCGGTTCTGACACCAGGTTCTGTTCTTGTGGATTTCATTTCCTTCAGTTTAGAGAAAATGTTTCAAATGATGAAATGCTTGTTTGCTACCGACATAGCAGTTATGGACAATGAGTGAGTGAGTGAGTGAGTGAGTGAGTGAGTGAGTGAGTGAGTGAATGAATGAATGAATGAATGAATGAATGAATGTCTCTGGTTTTGTGGTCTACATGTTGACACGACACCAGCCTTTTGGGTTCCTTCACCGACCAAATCCCACTCCAACACCTATAAACAGTCCTGCCAAATCTCCCCATGCTAATGCTAACGCTAACGCAATGTTAGATAATGTTTAAAAAATGGATCCGCCCCTTCTATCCAGATTGGTACCAAAATTAAACAGCGTCTTTCTGATAGACGCAGCTCAGAACATAACCGGATGAATCCACTTGTGGTCCGACTAAACCAACCGGCCTTCGACTGTCTGTCCAATCAGCAGCCTCCGTTGTGACGGTAGCAGAGATTTCTCAGAAGAAGAAGTAACTGTGGTTGCGAGTTAAACGCTGTCAGAGACGGTTGTTTCCAGCGTCCAGCCTGATTCTGCGGACCCAGAATTCTGTCGGTTCTGGGCTTGTTTTCTCTTTGGGTTAAATTGTGCAGCCCAAGAGGGGGAGGGGCCGTGTTTTGTTTTCGCAGGGAGACGCCTAGGAGAAAAATAAGCCCCCCCCCCCAGGAACAGCAGCAGCTTCGATAAGGAGGATGGAGGAAGGGGCCTGGAGTTGGTAGCTACTTACCCCCATCAGAAGAAGTGTGCCTGGGCAGGAGGGGGGGTAACAGGGTAGGTGGAGGTCTGTTTCCTGTCCCACATGACTAGGGTCCTTGTCCTGGCGCTGTGGGCAGACGGGTGGGGCCACCGGACTCAGGTGGGGCCGAGTGTTGGGGTTGGTGTGGTCGCCGCAGCTGCTTCCTCCTCTTGAGAGCCTCAAGCGTCCAGAAGAAGAGAAGCTCATTCAGTCAGGATGGAGATCAGGTGCTTCTACCAGATTTATGGAGCGACGTCACATCTGAGCGCTTAGATGCTGAGATGATTGGGATGTGAACATTAGATGGACTCTGAGAACCGACGCTGAGACACTGGACCTCCTCCGGGGTTCTTCTACTCAACTAAATCTAACATCAGGGATTAGAGTGAAAACAAAACACAAGTTTGAAATGATGATCGATTCATCGAATCAAAAATATGATCTAACGCCAACTGGGTCTGTGTGCAAGAGGATCCGCCCCCTAAGAAGGAGACCCCGCCCCCTCAGAAATCTAAATCCTAAAAAACACCAACCTGCATAGAGAACTGGTTCCAGCTGGACTGGGCCCTCTCAGAACGGTTCCCTACCAGCCCTCTTCAACCACATCCTCTCCTCAGCAGTCCAATCTTCACAAGCAGGAAGTTGTCTCACCAGTACCGATAACATCAGACCCACGGTCTAATATGGAGGTGTCAAGGTCTCAAGAAGAATTAAGATCAAGTCCTGACTTTTAGACCAGGATGGGGGGACTCCATGGTGCCCCTCAGAACTCCCTGGAGGCCTCAGATCTTCCATTGTGGGTAAGAGGTCCATGAAATGATCTGCATCATAACGACGTCTGTTACTGAAACACGCATGAATGTACTCAGACCAGCAGGTCCGACCGGACCGAACCGGGCCCCGCTGACTGTGGTGGAGTGAAGGACGGCTCCTTTGTCCGTCAGAGAGAGTCTGAACAAAAGCCCGGGTGCCCGGTGTCGGTCCGTTCATTCAGCCTCCAGATGCTGCTGAGGGGCCTCTGGACTCACCACAGGACCCTCAGAGTCAGGAGGAGATCCTGCCCAGGAGGACAAAAGAGGAAAGCAGACAAATACAGGGCCACTAACAAATGATCACCAATCAGCCATAACATTAAAACCACCTGCCTAATATCATGGAGGTGCCTCTCTATCAGAAATCAGTCTCAGTGACCCGGTTACCGGTTCACCGGTTCACCGGGCGTCTGAAGTTTCCTTCACACCAGACAAATTGTTCAGGCAGTGCGCTTACATTTAAGGATAATGAATCATCTCATCCGAGGGGTCCGAGCAGATGTCCCCCCACATGACAACATGAATACAGAGGTCCGAAACACGCAGGGAACGCAGAACCCAACGTAGACCCGATTGTGATCGGAACCAGTTAGACGGATAACTCGGCCCATCTAACAGGATTTAAACTGACAACCCGATGAAACGGTGCCGTCGGACTGTTGGACAAACCCGTGGAAAGTTCTGATGCATCAGGATCTAAACTCCTGGACCCTTCAACCACAGGTTCTGTGTTTGGTTTTACTGAAGCTTCACGTCTTTTGTACGCAGCTCATGTTGGGAGACCCTGTGGCCCGGTTCAGGCACGCTTTGTGTGTGGGACATTGTTTGACTGGTGCCGTTGGGTCAAACATCATGTCTGAGAGGAATGTGGAGTCTCTGAGAACAACAAGAACTCACAGATCTACTTCCTTCTCCTCTCCACCAGAACAGAACCTCCCTCTGGACCCGACTGAACGGCGGCTAACGGCGGTTTGATCCAAAAAGGTCGCAGACGCCGAGCCCGGAAGGAATGTGGAGGTTTTGACAGTGAACCCACTGAGGTGAACGAACTGTTCTGAGTGCTGGAAATGATCCTGATGGGTCAGAGCAGGCGGGCCCGGCTGAGAAAACACCTCCGACAGCGACGGAGACCCTCGCCTTCCCTTTGTTCAAACAGATCCCTAACATTTTACAGAATGCACCTTTAAATGTCTGTAGCTCTTTTTGAAACAAGCCGACGGTGTCAGGTCTGTTTCAGAACACCTTCCTGTGAGCTGAGATCAGTTCAGGACTTCAGGCCAGAACCTCCTGCAGAACAACGGCTGGAACATCTGGCTGCTGGTGCAGGAATGTCCACTGTGGTTGTAAACAACATGTTGTCAACAACACACACACACAGTCTCTCTCTCTCTCTCTCTCTCTGTCTCTCTCACACACACACACACACACAGTCTCTCTCTCTCTCTCTCTCTCACACACACACACACACAAACAGACAGAGAGACATACAGACAGACACACACACAGTCTCTCTCTCTCTCTCACTCACACACACACACACACACACACACACACACACAGACAGACAGACACACACACAGTCTCTCTCTCTCTCTCACTCACACACACACACACACACACACACACACAGACAGACAGACACACACACAGTCTCTCTCTCTCTCTCTCTCTCTCACACACACACACACACACACAAACAGACAGACAGACAGACATACAGACAGACACACACACAGTGTCTCTCTCTCTCTCTCTCTCTCACACACAAACAGACAGACAGACAGACAGACACACACACACACACAAACAGACACAGACACTTCCTCTGAAGGGGGAAGCGTCCCCTCACACACTTCCTGTCCTGATGTCCCTGATGGACACTGCGGCCGCTGAGCTTGGATCCTCCGACAGGAAACTCTAGCCCAGAAACAGAACACAGCTGGAGTTCACGTTCTGGTCCATCGCCAAAACATACCTGCATCTGTAAACCTGAGCATTTCTTCTTCTGGAACTTTTTCTGGCGAGCAGCCGTTGGATAAAAACACAAACCGCCGCTAAAGACCAGCAGCGTGGTCCTCCTACGTACGGACCGCTATCAACGCCTCTTACGACACAACTAAACTAAACTAAACTCACCACGATGGAATAAACTGATGACTTGTGTGAAAAGCTGTGACATCACGGAAACTCGCTGTAAGAAAACTGGCTGTAAGAAAACTCGCCGTAAGACAACCTGCTGTAAGAAACTCGCTGTAAGAAAACTCGCTGTTAGAAAACTCACTGTAAGAAAACTCCCTGTTAGAAAACCTGCTGTAAGAAAACTCGCTGTAAGAAAACTCCCTGTTAGAAAACCTGCTGTAAGAAAACTCGCTGTAAGAAAACTCGCTGTAAGAAACATGGACGCTGCTGCGCGGTGGTTTCCAGGTCAAAGGTCACGGTGCAGAGCCGTTAGAATGTGTTTCAGGAATTTCTACACTTTAGACAACCGGGTAAGTTCTTGTGCTTATGTTTCACTTACAGCACACCTGTGAGGGGGCGTGGTCATCTTCATCGGGGAAGAAGTCAATGCACTCCTCGTGGACCAGGTCTGTCCGGAGGCCTTCCAGGGATAATATTGACGTCTGACCTTGGCTTTGATGTCTGTGACATGTGACTTTTATGTTCCGGTGAAATGTGATAATGCTGAAAGTGAGCAGCATTGCAGAGTTCTGGATGCTGCTGAGCAGTTCTTGTAGTTTCCAGAGTGGAGCTGTGAGAGGAACCACAGCCAGATACATCTGGATCTTCACCAGTGGGCTTCCAGTGTACCGTTACCAAAACCACTGAGCAAAGTCGGAAAAACGGGCCAAACGGCGCCAGCACAATGACATCTCGCCGCTGCACTAACTACAGCAATGGAAACAAAAACCTCAACATATCAGGAGCCATTTTCTCCTGGGGATCCAAAGCCACAGGGATGGAGAGAAGAGCAGACGGAGGGATGGAAAGATGTGCCAGAACATGGAGAACAGGAAAAGGAGATCTGGACAAATCCACTTGAAGAGGGGAGGAGGAGGGGCTCAGACTCCCTCTGATGCTTTTATTCAAGTCACAACTCAGTGAGAAACGACCTCTGACACCCCGCTGTGTGTGTGTGTCTGTCTGTGTGTGTGTGTGTCTGTGTGTGTGTGTCTGTGTGTGTGTGTCTGTCTGTGTGTGTCTGTGTCCGTCTGTGTGTGTGTGTGTGTCTGTGTGTGTGTGTGTCTGTCTGTGTGTGTCTGTCTGTGTGTGTCTGTCTGTGTGTGTCTGTCTGTGTGTGTCTGTGTGTGTCTGTGTCCGTCTGTGTGTGTGTGTGTGTCTGTGTGTGTCCGTCTGTGTGTGTGTGTGAGCGTGTGTGTGCGTGTCCGTCTGTGTGTGTGTGTGTGTCTGTCTGTGTGTGTCTGTGTGTGTGTCTGTGTGTGTGTCCGTCTGTGTGTGTGTGTGTGAGCGTGTGTGTGTGTCCGTCTGTGTGTGTGTGTGTGTCCGTCTGTGTGTGTGTGTGTGTGTGTGTGTGTGCGTGTCCGTCTGTGTGTGTGTGTTCTGGTGGTTAATAGTTCTGGTCCTCCACTGGAACTCTGATGTGGGACAAAGCTGAAGTTGACTTCTTGAACACGTAAACGACTACATGACACACGCATTCAGGTTTCTGACTGAGGACAGGGGGGGGGGCGAGCGAGGGGCTTTATAATGATGTGGGACAAGAGAGAGAGAGTTATGTGAGTAAGTGGAAGCAGCTGTTGGGGGAAATACTGATCCTGGTTCCACGTCGGAATCGTCTCTGAGAAGGACTGCAGGGTGACGTAAAGCAACAACAGTGATACCCACCAAGATCAGACAGACAGAACCGGTCCACAGAGAGACAAAACCGGGCCAGAGAGAGACGAAACCGGTCCACAGAGAGACAAAACCGGTCCACAGAGACAAGAAACCGGGCCACAGAGACAAGAAACCGGGCCACAGAGAGACGAAACCGGGCCAGAGAGAGACAAAACCGGTCCACAGATAGACGAAACCGGTCCACAGAGAGACAAAACCGGTCCACAGAGAGACGAAACCGGTCCACAGATAGACGAAACCGGTCCACAGATAGACGAAACCGGTCCACAGATAGACGAACCGGTCTACAGAGAGGTTAAAACGGTCCGGCACCGTTCTGCCTCTGTTTTGTTTGTGCCTCTGCCTCAGATTATGATGATGCTTCTTCCTCCGCTTGTTGAATCTAAACTCTCTCTCTTCTCGTGACGTGGTTGTCTCTGTTCTGCATGGAGCTCAGCCGGGTCCACAGAGACCCTGAAAACCACAAGCTGGTAAAAAGGAACAGGAGTTGGTTTTTACAAAGAACAGTGTTGGCCTTGTTCAGTTTGGGTTAAGGTATGCTGCTCCGTCCACTTCCTGTGTTGACGTTGACGGGCCGAGAACTCAGAGGCTTTAAGTCGACCGCACGTGAGTCCGAAACGTCTCCTTCACACTCAGCATCCCTGGCCACGGGTCGGTTTCATGAGAGCAAGACCGAAAGAAAGAAGGACCGGATCAAAGTGGACAATGATTTGTCTTGTTTACAGTGTGAAAGCACCGTCTGATGGTTCCCACCTTTATCTCTGACCAATCACAGGCGGGCTACCGTCACCAGCAGAGACAAGAGGTAGAGAAGGAGCGGCGGTAGCACATGGGGAGAGGAAGAGGAGACGAGGTGTTTAACGGTAAAACGGTCCCACTAAGATATCAGCAGAGGACAGAAGATGATAAGAAACATCGCTGAAACATTTCATTTCATTCTTCAACGAACTCACCGGCCTCAAGGTGAGAGAGGAACCGAACCACAGCCCGACTGCCACTCAAACGGCCAGATAGGAGAAGGGGTACGCTGAGAGTATGTGATCCCGGAGTTCACGTCACGACGTGGTAAGACAGACACCAGGACATGAGGTAGGCTGTAGTGAGGACGATGAGGGCAGGACGAAGATGTGTCATCAGGTAGACGATGAGGACAGGGCGTTTGTAAGGCACAAACATGTTTGTGCCGTCATCTAAGGTAGATGACGGCACAAACATGTGACAATGTCAAACATACACAACGGCCCTCGGTTTGGACTTTTGAAAGAGCCCTAAAGGTATTCTATGGTGCTGTTGGACCTCCTGAAAGCGTCGGACCATTCTTTGAGTGTGGAAACCATCATGTGGGCCGGTTTAACCTCCTGCTAGTATTAAAGCCATAATAATCCTCTACTGGGATGAAAATGAGATCCAACTAGGTTTATTACCCAGAAGCTGCACTTTGTGCTGTAATGGTGTCCAGCTCTGCCGAGTCTGATCCAATCAGCCTCCAGCACAAACAAAGCCTTGTAGTGGAATCCGGTGGGCCCAAGCTATCGCCGGTTTCCATCGCTTGGAGAATGGCGGGCTCGCACAAGAACACGGAGGTTAATTAGGTAGAAAATCCACTGCACATTCCAGCTGAACACAGAAGCCCTTCTTCTGCTGCCACGGCGAGCAGCAGCTGCCCGCCGCCTGGACAGGAGGGAAAACAAAGCGCCGGGGTCAAGCCCACATGTCGGCGCAGAGAAACGCACCTGATGGAGTTGAAGGACTCTGGACTGCTGATGTTCTGGCAGATGAAGATAAAGTCCTCAGCTGTTAAAGACATGCTTAACTGTTTTTGACGGTATCTTTCTGGGTTTGGGTGACGGCATGGGGATGGAGACCAGAGCGACCCTACCCCTCCAAAACATTTAATCCAAATCGCTCCGGCAAATAAATGCCATCAAAAACAAACACACCTAAATCCTATTCCAGAATCTTCTGATTCTGGAATATTTCTGGGTCCCTCTGCAAACACCTTCCTCAACTCCCACCAGCGGCCAGGGTCCCACCAGGGTCTGCAGCGAGCCACAGAGGAGCCAGAGGAGCCAGAGGACACGGGTTGGTGACCACAGTGAAATGTTTGTGAAGATGAAACACCTACAAACAGACTACAGTTTTATATGTTGGACTAAGGTGAGGCCTAAAACCTCCACCCACTGACAGGCGCCATGGTAACCACATGACCAATGACTTCACCCATCAGTGGTCATAATAATGTGGCTCATTTATAGGTTTGGTATTTTGTATTCTGCAAGCAATGATCCTAAATTCCACTCTCTTTAAAAATAACAATAATAATGATTTAAGAAAAGTTTAAGTCTCTGCTGGTGGAAACTCCCAGAATCCTCTGGGACGACGCTGAAGCCAGGGTGTAAGCTGACCCAAACCTCTGACTCACATACTAATGACATCATCGGCGACTGTTTAAGTGTCAGGTGACATCTGGAGAACCAGGAACGAACGCCCGACTGACGAAGAGAACAACTTCCCATTGTTAATCGGATGAGGGGGGTCGACCACATGTCCCCCTGATCACTGAGGGGTTCCTTCTATTGATCAATGAAGCCTCCAGTCCAGTGAAGCCCCCCCTCAGGATCAGGTTTGAGCCTGTCTTTACAGGCCGTTCATGAAAACCAGAGCTGCTTCATGTGAAGAGTTACTGAAGCGCACAGACGGGGATGGAGGGCCATCAGTCTGGAAGGGTTCCAAAGTGGTTTCTAAGGTTCTGGTTCTCCACAGATCCACAGTCAGACACATCATCTACACATGGAGAAGACCTGGAACAACAGAGAACCTTCACAGAAGTGGACCACCTTCCAGAATTCCTTCAAAAGCCCGGAGAAGGTTCATTGACCTTCATCCACACCTGGAACCACATGATGACCCAGAAGACTTTGTTCTTAACGACCCCACATCCACCCTCATCAGTGGTGGGGGGTTAACTTACCTCACAACTCTCTATGTGTCAAACACCTACTGCAGGTTAAATACCTGACCTCTGACCCCCCAGCAGCCAGAAGAGGATGAGAGGAGAAACATCTTCATGTCCAAACAGAACCAGAAGTCCGGCAGCTGTTCCACAAAGTCATGAGGAAACTAGTTCATAAAGTTGTGGAGACAAGAGTGACATCGGAGCAGCCAGGTTCTGGTCAGGAACCTCGATACTTGCTCAGAACTCAAGGTACCGACAGAAGGAGGCTCCGCCTCGCTGCAGGTTGCAGGTGTACAGAAGGTTCTGAGAGAGAACATCACGTCTGACCTGATGCTGCCAACAGACACCAAGCGCCTGGGGTCCACTGGCTTTCAGAATTATTCACCTGGCCTCTTAACATACTGACTAAAGTTTGATGTCGGGCCTTTTCCCCACTACCTGGTTGATTGGACTCCGTCCTGCGTTAGCTTAGCTGTGTCGGGGGTCCGTCTGGGAGTCTGTCTAGGGGACTGTCTGGGGTGTGTCTTGGGGTCTGTGTCTGTCTGGGGGTCTATCTGGGTTTCTGACTATGGGACTTTCTGGGGGTCTGTCTGGTCGTCGGGGGACTGTCTGGGGGTTTATCCGGGGCTCTGTTAAGGGGACTTTTCTGGGGGTCAGGGAGGGGAAACGAGCCAGGTCTGTGAATATAATGAAAATTTAAAGTGAAACATGAAAAAAATAGATGTAGTTTTGAACTCACGCAACACAATCAAAGTGCAACATACAGATGGAGACAAACAGGCCCCGCCCCCTCGCTTCAATCACGCTGAGGGAAAAGAGGAGCTAGAAGGAGATTTAATGCTGCTGAGTCCCAACAGGAAACATCTCAGCAGCGAGGAGATGGTCTCTGCTCAGGTTACACATTCAGCTCCACACACAAACAGCGCCGCTAGACAGACCGGTCCTGGACTGACCGGTCCTGGACTGACTGGTCCTGGACTGACCTATGAATATACTCCAGGATCCTTCTGCTGAGGGGAATCCTGCAGGAGGATCTTAAACGCACCACAGAGCGTCACTCTGCAGAAAGAATAGTTGGTATAAAATGGAAAATCCAAGAAAAGGATTTGCATAAAAGGGTTAATTCTAGCTGAGGGTTTGTTCTGAACCACAGGAGGAAGTCTTCCTATGCAAAGAACCCTTCCAGAAAAGAGTTGCTGGGTCAGTGGAGGAAACACGAAGACCCCGTGAAGAGAAGCAGTCTCACCTGCTACTGCTTCCTGAGGTGGTTTTGAGTCTCCCTGCTGCCTTCACTTGAGCTGGGAAAACCGTGTGTTTGTGTCTTCTGTCCTGACAGCAGGAGGGCGGGGTTCTTCCGCTGGAACAGGACCAGCAGGAGGAGGGTTTGAAGCCCAGAGGCTGGTCCCTCATTCTTTAATCCAGGGTTTTTCTAGGGGAAATCTTGCTACATTTCAAATGATTCAACCTTCAGTTTCTGAGGCATTATGGGTAAAACATTCTATTTTAGAAGGGTTTATTCAAGAATCAACACAAAATGCTGCTTTTACCGATCAAACCTCACGAGTTTCATTCAGATGTTGTTTTTCATTCAAAACTTCTAACAGAACTCAAAGACCTTCAACACCGCTGACCCAACATCATGATAAAAGTCAGAACCACGAGAGCATCGGATCCAGAACAGTTAGGATGCTGTACTGAGTAGCGATGAATCCAAACTGGAAGGTTTGGAGTCTGTAGGTCAGCTGGATGTCTGGAGGAGGGAGAATGAAGCTGATGCTGAATAGATCATCCTACCTTCAGTGAAGTATGGTGGTGGATCAGTGACGGTGTGATGCTTTGGAAACCTGCAGTGGGGGGTAAGGGTAAGATAGATTCCATCTTGGATCAAGAAGTCCTGGATGAAAATGTCTGTCCATCCAGGAGGAAGCAGAAGTCAACCAAAGCTTGGTTCCAGCAGAACCTCCAGCAGAACCTCCTGGACAGGCTGTCTTTCACCGGACCTAGCAGGTGAACCTCAGAATGTTGTAGAACTGAAGATCTTAGTCCAGGAGGAACAAGCAAAGATTCCTCAGGAACATGACCAAACATTATAGAGAGGAGCTGCAAGGTCCAAAGAACAACGCTTTGGATGTTCCCCTTTTTTCTCAGGTGTTCTTCAGAACAATTACTGCCTTTAGTCAACAAACACAAACAAGACACTTTTGTTTCCAATCCAGTATTCTGAGAACCGGGTTTCAGTGGTTTAATCACAGGAAGTAAAACCAAAGACCTGCTCCAAGAAAAGCCCTTTCGGTTCTGGACAGTCCTCTGCTGCCCCCTGCTGGCAGCTGCTGGCACACCGCTGAGGTCTCGGCTACAGAGCGACCACTACGCTGGTGCTTCACTGACCTGGGGACGAGATGGTACCAGGATGCATTCTGGGTACCAGGATGCATTATGGGTTGAAGGCAGTGTTTTGCTTTGGACCATGTTCTGCTGGGAAACCCCTAAATGTTGCTGCAGATCAAGCCCCGCCCCCTTCAGGGATACAGTAATACAGTATCCCCTGATGGCGACGACCTCACTCTGACGGAATGTTGGAGGAACATAACAACCAGGTCAAGGTGCTGTCAGGACCTCCAGGTTCTCCAGACCTCACAGACAAGACAGCATCTGTGGGATGTTCTGGTCCAACGAGTCTGACCCATGGAGGCTCCACCTCACCTCTTAAAGGATCAGCTGCTAAGGTCTTTGTACCAGATACCACAGCAGAACCTTCAGAGGTCTGCTGGACTCCACTGGTCTAATCTAGAAAGCAGGTTTAAGAAACTCTTGACTTTAAGCCTGAGCTTCAGCTTTATCAATCCTGAGATGAGGAAGTCTTGACTTTTGGGTTCCAGAACCACAGATCTGGGTTTGATATTTTCATTATTGCCCTTCACTTTGGGTTTAATCGTATTTGACATGTCAAACAAAATCAGAATCTTTAAAACCCAAAAGGCTGCTTGTTTAAAGCAAAGAATCGTCTTCCTCTGCTTCAGGAGGAGGAAGAGGAGTCAGGAACAAACTCAGGCTTGGTTGAAGAAAACCTGCCAGTCAGCATGTTAGCTTCACAGAGCAGGTCACCATGGTAACGGACTCAGTTTAATTTAGCTGGCCTTCTCATCTCAGGATTAACAAACCCGGCGTCTCAACTTAACCGGATTTCTGGTATACCCCTCAGGCCTTGACGGGTCGGAGCGGTTCTGGTGGCTAGAGGAGGAGCTACAGAACATGTGGCAGGTGTGATGGCACAAAATGATCCCGGGTTATTCACGATGTTGCTCAGTGGTTCTGGCCCACATGAGGGTACTGCCTGGTCCGGCCCTTTTTCTCGGGTCAGTGTTTGTTGGGTTCTGATTTGTGTTTACAGGTCACAGACCCAGAAAATCAAACCCCACGACATGTGACAGCTTAACCAGTGACGGGACCAGCGGTCAGAACCACCAGACTCTTGATGTTACCAGAACCGTCCGATTGGTCTCCAGGTAATCTGAGTCCGGTCAAGGGCACTTCTTCCTGCTGGATGTTAGAAAGCAGGACACCTTTAAATACCTTCAGGGCGCAGGAATGGTTTCCTCGTCTCGTACAAGATCAGGTTTTATTACTCAAAACAGTTTTTATATCCAAAACAGAAACATTTTTACAGTGTGACATGAGAGAATCTAGAATAACAGACACCTGGCTCCTCCCACAAACATCTCACCGCTGTCACCCTCACCTGTGGTGATGTCACAGTTCAGTTCAACCACGCTGGTGTGACTAAAAACATCTCAGCTCTTACATTCACCGGTCTGTTCTGACAACTTCATCATCATCATCATCATCATCATCAGCAGCAGCAGCAGCAGCAGCAGCAGCAGCAGCAGGAACCTCCTCCATGTTCCAGTCATGTGTCTCTGGCTCTGCTGGTACCTGCAGACCATCTGAGGCGGAGCCTCCTCCTTGTCCCCAGGTTAGATCCTGAACCCCGAGGACAGCCGGCGCCTCCTGGTGGTTGGTGCCGGTCACTCATTCTGTCCCACAATCTGTGGACCTGAAGACGAAGAGGAAACCATGAGAGTCAGGATGATGAACTCTCTTCATTCAGAACTTTTCAAACGGAAGAGCTTTCAGGAAGAAATAATATAAAACTGGTCCCAGCTGTCGTCCCACACGGCAGGGGCCCCTCCCTGAAAGCCCCCAGTCTCCTGCATTGTACCATCAATCCCCCCTGACTGAACTAATAATCTCCAACAGTCCACAGTGACTCAACCTATCTGTTTCTATGATGTCATCAGTCTGTTCTAGGATCAGATCCCATAATGACTCAACCTAACTGTTTCTATGATGTCATCAGTCTGTTCTAGGATCAGATCCCACAGAACCAGACAGATTTCCTGGAGTCGATTCAGAGGAGATGAATTTAGACACAACTGGACTGATGGTTGTGAAGATACGGATCAGAACCGGTGTTTTACAATAAAAACTCCCCCTAGTGTCAGAATATGCAACTGAACTTCTCCAAAGTCATTCCAGTTCTTCCTCGCTCTGAAGTCTATGTGGGGATCAAATTTGAAAAATGATCCTTGAAATACTTTCTGGGACTTCCCGTTCTCACGAAGGATCGGTGATGATGATGATGATTCTATGATGTCCCCCCCTTTTCAAGGTTTGATCACTCACAACTCCATGGACCCACCTGTGGCGTGTTGCTGTTGGACCTGAGAGTCACCTGACAGTTATTTACCTGCGTGCGTCGTGGTGGTCCTGATGCGACTCTTCTCCAGCGACGAAAAGGAGCTAAGGTCAGAGGTCACTCCGTCTCCAGAATCCACCTCGCAGGTCACAACCATGATGGGACCCCTCCCCGCCTTCAGGTGGACCTTGATGCTCGTCTGCAGCAAAACGTACAAAATTTATTCTGTTTCTCTCAAGACAAAATATAATTTCATTTACCAGAGTGTTAAAGAAGTAAATCCATCACCGCCATCAATCCATCAACGCCATCAATCCATCAACGCCATCAATCCATCACCGCCATCAATCCATCACCGCCATCAATCCATCACCGCCATCAATCCATCACCGCCATCAATCCATCAACGCCATCAATCCATCACCGCCATCAATCCATCAACGCCATCAATCCATCACCGCCATCAATCCATCAACGCCATCAATCCATCACCGCCATCAATCCATCACCGCCATCAATCCATCACCGCCATCAATCCATCACCGCCATCAATCCATCAACGCCATCAATCCATCACCGCCATCAATCCATCAACGCCATCAATCCATCACCGCCATCAATCCATCAACGCCATCAATCCATCACCGCCATCAATCCATCACCGCCATCAATCCATCACCGCCATCAATCCATCACCGCCATCAATGCCATCAATCCATCACTGCCATCACCGCCTTCAATCCATCACCGCCTTCAATCCATCAACACCATCACCGCCTTCAATCCATCACCGCCATCAATCCATCAACGCCATCAATCCATCACTGCCATCAATCCATCAATGCCATCAATCCATCAATGCCATCAATGCCATCACCGCCATCAATCCATCAATGCCATCAACGGCATCAATCCATCAACGCCATCAATCCATCAATGCCATCAATGTCATCAACGCCATCAATCCATCACCGCCATCAATCCATGAACGCCATCAATCCATCAACGCCATCAATCCATCACCGCCTTCAATCCATCACCGCCATCAATCCATCAACACCATCACCGCCTTCAATCCATCATCGCCATCAATCCATCAACGCCATCAATCCATCAACGCCATCAATCCATCAACGCCTTCAATCCATCACCGCCATCAATCCATCAACACCATCTTCAATCCATCACCGCCATCAATCCATCAACGCCATCAATCCATCACTGCCATCAATCCATCACTGCCATCAACGCATCAATCCATCAACGCCATCAATCCATCAACGCCATCAATCCATCAATGCCATCAATCCATCAAGCCATCAATGCCCTCACCGCCATCAACACCATCACCGCCTTCAATCCATCACCGCCATCAATCCATTAATACCATCAATCCATCAATGCCATCAATCCATCACCGCCATCAATCCATCACCGCCATCAATCCATCAACACCATCACCGCCTTCAATCCATCACCGCCATCAATCCATAAACGCCGTCAATCCATCAATCCATCACCTCCATCAATCCATCACCGCCATCAATCCAAACCCCGCCATCACCGCCATCAATCCATCACCTCCATCAATCCATCACCTCCATCAATCCATCACCGCCATCAATCCATCACCTCCATCAATCCATCACCGCCATCAATCCAAACCCCGCCATCACCGCCATCAATCGATCACCGCCATCAATCCATCACCGCCATCAATCCATCACCGTCATCATCTGCAAATACATGGGAGGTCATTGTGGGCGGGGCTACCTCCGTAGGGACAGGGATCTCCAACTTCGTTTCCTCCGGAGCTCTGACCGCGATCACCGTCTGCTCCTGGAAGGCTTGGAGACGGATGATGTCCTCGTAGGTCACGTACGCCGACGTGGGGAGAGGTTAAAGAAAACGAGCTTCATGCTGGGGGGCTACATTCTGTCTAGACGGTTATCAGACCCCTGGAGACAAAAATGACATGTGGAGTTCCCCAAAGCTCCACCCTGGGGTCTCCTCTCCTCTCAGATCAAAGTTAGGTTGCCCCTTCCTCGAAAGTCTGTGTACACTGTTAAAAAATAATCTGTAATTCAGGGCAAATGACCTGTAGCCAGAATTTTACCCTTAAAAACATCTGTGACACGTACGAGAATTACTGTAAACAAACATAGAAGCAGGTTAATAAACAAACACCTGATCACATCAAATAACTTCATTTCAGACTTTTAACCCAGAAATCAACACTTTTTTACAAATATATACGTATTCTTTAGAATCTTCTGTCTGTGGAAATTATGGGATGCTGTTGCTGATAATAATTATAATAATAATACTTTACAGTTGTGAGGCGTTACATCCTTCCTTTAATCTTCCCACAAACAGTAAAATGTGAATATATGTGATAAAGTTATTTACCGTTCCTTTGTTTACGATCATGTCACTTAAACACTACGGTGATACTCTTCTAATAATCAATAATAAATAATTTACCGTATTTACGGCGGACAGTTGAGTTTTTACAGTTTTCTCTACTGACACACGTTACAGTTTGTTAGTGAAAGTTAGAACTTTAGGTAATAACTATGTGACCGTAGAGAGTTTGACAAATATCTGTTTGGAAATAGGCATTTAGGTGGTGACTGTATTATTTACGATAAAACTCCGCTGCAGGTATTTTCCCGTAAACTTTAGAGATTTTAGTTTTTTTACCGTGAAGAAGACGTTCTTCAGTTTCACCAAGGTTCTGGACCGACTTTGACCCAAACCTGTGATTGAGTCTACTGCAGCGCATGAAGAGACTTCAGGGGGGGCTGGAAGGCGAGTTACAGGAATGTGTGACCCTTGACCTCTGCGGTGAAAGGATATGCGGAGTTCTCCACGTCGTCGGTCATGTCGAAGAGCTGCTGGGCGCAGTTTTTGATGAGGCTGTCCAGCGTGGCCTCCACCAGCTTCAGGTTCTCCAGCTCTCTCAGGAACTTGACCTTGTCCTTCCACAGGAAGCAGGAGATGGGCTGCGATCCCCTACAGAGAACCATCAGAGCGTCAGCAGAACTCTACCATAGACCACGCCCCTCGCAGCGAGCGAGGCCATGGGAAAAGGTACATGCAGATACATGTGGAGACCTTCATGCACCGTGAATGAAACGACCGGCGACATTCTCTCGGAACATCTGACTCACGTCCACTTGATTGTGTTCTTGGACTCCTTCTGGATGAGGTTGATCCCTCCCAGGATGCTGGTGACTTCGCAGACTCTGCGTTGGGTGGCACGCAGGTTATGGGTCACCTCCCTGAGGTCCAGCGTACTGTTAGGAGCGTCCAGCAACAGCTGGAGGAAACGCTGAGTCAGCAAGCCCAGAGACGCGTCTGAACACGAGAGCACAAACCGTTAGAGCTGAAACCTGCTGGTCTGCACGGGTCGGAGCGGAGATGTTCCTCACCTGCCCTGCTGTGCTTCTTGGACTGGATGGAGTCTTTCTTCTGCTGCGGAGGAGGTCTGACAAGATGCACACAAATCAAACTTTGACTAAAACATCAGTATTATTGATGGATTCTGATGAACCAACATAAGACATGCAGGAAACACCAGAGGAAACGATCTGTTACGTTCAGAAAGTTTAGTGCGGAGGAATAACAGAGTCCATCCCGCCTCAAACAGACTTTGTTCAAGAGGGTTAGAGCCAATAACAACCGCAGGAGAGGAGAGGTTTGTTACCTGGTCTTCTCTGCCGCCACAGGTTTCGGCAAAACTCTACCGGGATTCTGGAAAATGTGAAAATAGAGCAAATAAAAAACTGTATTCGGCTGTGTTTCATCATTGATCTGCCAGATAAAAGGATTTTATGAGAAATAACATTGGAAGAAAAACTCTGTTTGAAGATTTCAAGTGGAACCTGCTGGAGTGGAACTTGTACAGGAGGAGGAGGGGCTTCATCACAATCATCCTCCTCCTCCTTGAACAAGTGATCTTCATCCTCAGAGCACTCGGCCCCCCAGGGGCTGCTCAGCCCCATCGGCCCGTCCAGGTAGGGGGACATGATAGGGATGGCATCGCTGGCGACACCACTGGCAGTGATGTCCTCGGGCAGGAAGTGGTCCTCGCAGATAAAATGCTCCTCTGTGGAATCCTGTTTGTCTGTTTCCCTCAGCGCTGCCAGCCAGACCTGAATGACATCATCAGTCCATCAGTCCATCAATCCTGGAACAGCTTACTGAAAGGTTCAATAGGAAAACCAAAACAATCCCTACTATAGTCTCTAGAGAAGTTACTTTCAGAGTTATTTGAGATGATGAAAGATTAGATATTAGATATGAAGGCCAATGTTTTACTTTTAATCCTAGACACATTTATAAAGGATCCACCTTCATCAAAGGCTTCTTAAAGATCTTCGTCCTTAAACAAAATAAAGTCTGAACGCGTTTATAAGATTCATAAAGTGATGAAAGTTTAACTCTGAGGGACTTCAGACGTACTTTAATTTAATCTGAATTTATTTTACTTTATGATTATTATGCGTTACTTTGCTCGGTTCACTTTTTTTTCTACATAATTGTCTGGTTTATATATATTTATTTTATTTTCTGTTGTTGTCCTTAAGCCTGTTTTCTGTAAAATGAGTTTATGTCGTTTCTACAGTAAAGAAAACAAAAAAGAACTATGCTATGCTAACGCCTGCTAACAACACCTAATGCTGCCGGGCCGTAAACATTCACGCCGTCCACCGGTAGAAGCGGGGACACCGGACAAAAGTGACCCAGAGGACGGACTGAGTTCCGTTCGGTGAATTTAGTTCGTACCTTTACTCGTGTTGGGTCTGTGGGGAAATTAAAGAACCTCTTGGGTTTTCTGTTGAAGCTAACCCGGTTAACGTTTGATGTCCGGTTCGGACAGCCAGAGACGACACACTGGACCATCCTGAGCTCTCGGGCTAACGAGCCCCGATCACTCCCGTTAAAGTTCGCAGCGGCAGGAAACACACAACAATAACAACAACAACAACCGAGCGGTTTGTTTATGTCGCGTTTGGCGACGAACTTTTAGACCGGATGTAGAACTCTGTGACCCGGATGTAGAAGCTGAGGGAACGTAGGGCGCCCTCTGGTGTTTGATTGACCATTAAACAACCTCACGCGTTCATTCATCAACTTCAACGTCACATAAATACAGGAGAGAAAAGTGTCTCTGGAGAAAAAAGGCGGAAAATAAAGGAAAACTTTAAGTGTTTGCTAAATAATAGAATTCTAAGAGTTAAGTAATTTAATTGTTACTTAAGTTTGGTTTATTTATTAGAGGGTAATATTACTAAAAACGAAAAAAGCTTAAATAATACCCAATTACACATTAAAATCGTTATTTGAGAGTTTTAATTAACCCGTCAGGCACATATTAGTGCTTATTATGAAATTCTTTCTAGTTGTTATAACTGGTATAAATGTATAAATGTAAATAAATGTAACCCAATCAAAGACGATGAACTCCATCCGTCATCCGTCTACTTCCTGCCCCGAGGCGTGAATCTGTGGGTTCATGCTGGGACTCAGTTCTTCCTGTAGGTGGCGCTGTCTTCCTGTCATCCCTCATTGGGCTCAGTGGCCCCTCTGAATTAACTCCTTCACCGCTGTGGTATGTGGATGGAATAAATATTCCGAGGCCTACGAGAAAACTGATTCCATCATTAAGCAATCTGGAGCTGCTCAGACTTTATTTTCATAAACACTGACGCCTCAAGTAAGTCATTCACTCTGTCACAAACATCCCAATAACAATTCTTCTGTTCATTTGGTGTCAAACCCTCTGTTAGTGGAAACCTGAGGGGAAAGCTCTTCCTCACATGAACTGAAATCTACTGTGTTCTCTTTGAATAAATGCCGTGTGGTCCTCATGAACTCTGTTTTTATACGTTTTTATTCACAACAACTGTGTTGATATTAGCTTAGAGCATTTTATTCCTGCAGTGGGAGGGAAGGACAAAAAGACAGCATCCTTATTCAAACCACAGTTGTCACCTGAGGCTGACTTCCTGTTGCCAGAGGGTGGCGCTATCACTGTAACTGAATATAAATATATGGGCGTCTTCAGGGCGGGACTCTGATTACCTCCGCCAAGGAAGGAGGTCATGTCTTTATCACTCCTGTTATTTTGTCTGTCTGTCAGCAAAAAGACGGAAAAACTGCAGGATGGGTTTGCAGGAAATGTTCATGACGTCACGTGTTTCACAGCATCTAAACAAAATCAGGTCGAATAAGAAGCTGTTGGCTGTTGGGACATAAAGTAGCGAGTCGCTCTCATGAAAATTTCAATTATTGCTGCATTTGATCCTTTGAGTTTCCTCTGGGGGTGGAGCTGGGGGTTTAATGGGCTGAACAGAGACGCTGAAGTGGAAGACGCATGCGACGAGCGGCTACAGAGTCTCAGAGAGATCCTCGGAGAGTTTGTTGGAATTGTCAGTAGATTTAGATGCTGGCAATAACTCAGACATTCATGGAATCTGCAGGAAGTTCTCCTGAACCTCGGGTTCTGTTGTGTCCTGTTCCACAGATGTTTTACGCTGCAGAGGAACGATGTCTGTTTAAGAGAGGAGGAAACAAAGTAGGTCCAGATGTTGGGGCTTTTTTCCCTTAAGCATGTGAGGTGATTTGGATCGGACCGTAACTTATGACAACCTCGTGTTTTATGGTGAAAGCGCCTTCACCCTTAATCAGAAACTCCCAGCCTTCACAGTAAAACATCTCCAGCTCCTTACGTCTCGCTCCACCCAGTATGAAGTCAGTGGGATCAACGGGCCACTGTGCTAGTAGTTGATGTTCTTCATTCAGGCATGTTGAATGGAGAAGCTTCATCATCATGAGGCGTTTGAGGACCTGAGATGGAGTTATGACAGTTTTGTGTTTTCTGCTGAGACATTATTATTATTTTTTTATTATTTATTCTTTTTTAAGTCTTCGCCCCGGCTGAGCCGGCCTTCAGATTCTCCGGGCGGTAGCGTTCCGTAAACACGAGGCGGACATCTGCTGAGAGTTTGTACGTCAGACACCATCGTGATTATTTTGCAGCCGGTGTTCCGTCAACAACACGACCTTCCAGAAGATTGTTTTCTCTCATTTATTGGACCCACAACAAAAACATCCCCTCATTCGTCCAGTTTTACGGCGCTGGAAGAGGCGGAGATCCGACAGAACCACAGGTGGTTTCCATTAAAGGCTACGGTTCAAATATGCCGACACAAACACATGTGGGTTTTTTTAACTTTGGCAGCTCGTAGCTTCAGAACGTGTCGGAGGAAGACGGCTCGGTGCTGACAGCGGTTCTGTGTCCCGGGCCGGGTCAGAGGGATTCTTCTCTCATTAATGGCTGGATAAAATGAGATCCGATAAGATTCATTCTCTCCCTCCAGCGTTTTATTTACTTGTCCTTCCCTACGTTGAACGCGGCGTTTAGTAAATGATGAGCCCCGCCCCCCTGTGAGGAAAATGGTGCCGGCGAAACCACGACAGGTCGGATGTCCTGCCTGAAGAATCACAGAGAAGAAGAAGCAGAATTCCTGCTCTGCCTCAAATGAGGCAGTTTAATACTGAAGACTCCTTAACTGTTTCTCTTCAACCAAAGAAAACCAGGTCACTGCTTCACAGAGACACTAGAGCCCCATCATGACATCAGAGAGACACTAGAGCCCCACCATGACATCACAGAGGCACCACAGCCACGTCATGACATCACAGAGACACTAGAGCCACGTCATGACATCACAGAGACACCAGAGCCCCGTCATGACATCACAGAGACACTAGAGCCCCATCATGAAATCACAGAGGCACCACAGCCACATCATGACATCACAGAGACACTAGAGACACGTCATGACATAACAGAGACACTAGAGCCCCATCATGACATCACAGAGACACTAGAGCCACATTATTACACCGCAGAGACACTAGAGCCACGTCATGACATCACAGAGACACCGGAGCCCCATCATGACATCACAGAGACACTAGAGGCACGTCATGACATCACAGAGACACCAGAGCCCCATCATGACATCACAGAGACACTAGAGACACGTCATGACATCACAGAGACACCAGAGCCCCATCATGACATCACAGAGACACTAGAGACACGTCATGACATCACAGAGACACTAGAGCCCCATTTTTACATCACAGACACACTAGAGCCCCATCATCACAGACAGACTCACTGTCCCCCTCTGGAGGTGGGATGAACTCGGTCACTTGGTGGATTTCTATGTGGGTTTTTTTTCAAGATGATCTGCTGTTGGTCAAAATACAGGAAGTGATGCTCCAAGGGGACGTCCTCTCTAACCAATCACCAACCAAAGACTTACATAGAGTTGGTCCAATAATAATTTCCACACTTCCTCTTCAGTTCTCCACCACTTTGAAGCGCTAGAGTGAGACGGACAAAACGCCCGAGTGAAGAGGAATCTGGAGCAGGGTTTTATTTTGTGTGTAGGATATATTACCTGGTTACCATAGTTACCTGTCAATGGGGGATGTATTACCTGGTTCACACAAACATTCACACACACATACCCACGCACATACACACACAAACATACACACAATCATACACACATACATACACACACACACATACACACATACATTCACACACACACACACATACACACACACACCTACACACATACACGCATACACACACACATACACACAGATACACACACATACACACATACACACACATACACACACATTCACACATACACACACACATACACACACACACACATACACACATACACAAACGCATACACACACACATACACACAAACAGATACACACACATACACACACACATACACACACACACACATACACACACACATACACACACACATACACACACACACACATACACACAAACAGATACACACACATACACACACACATACACACACACACACATACACACAAACAGATACACACACATACACACACACATACACACATACACACAAACACACATACACACACATACACACACACACACAAACAGATACACACACATACACACATACACACAAACAGATACACACACATACACACACGCATACACACACACACAGATACACACACATGTTGACGTTCTCATTCAAATTGAATGTGATAATAACATGTTTCATTACTATTAAGATAAATATTATAGTACTATTACTATTAAGTATAAATGAATGAGTTTCTGAATCGGTCGGATTCATTTAAATGTATTTTTTGTCATTGATTTAGAAAATAAGGATTCAATGATCTCATAATTCATAAACACATGAATTTATTCACCTTGATCTATAAATGATGACATCATAGGGAGAAAGTGACTCAGTGAATGATGGAACTACGTCACAGAGTTAGCAGAGAACACAGTCTGGCTCCAGGAGTTACATTTCATCAAAGAGAATTCTTCATTCTGATGACCTCATCATCTCTTTACCTGCTAAAAGTTCTGTGAACTACAAATATTCACCATCGCGTTTGACAGCTGTCACTCAGATATGAGACGCCAATCATGTGAGCAGACGCGTCAAAGTAATGATCGCTGACTCAGCGACTCTCCACTCATCATCAAACAGCAGGAAGCTGAACGTGTCAGGTCCCGCCTCCTGCAGGCCGTCCCACCGCCGCCGGAGGAGAAACGCTTCCATCGGGCAGAAGGTCGGAGTCCCTGCCGGAGGTCCATGAGCCAAACATCCCCACAGTCATCCAGCCCCAACACAAGGGTCCATTAGTGATGTCACTGCTCCTCCTCCGGCTCCTCCTTCTCTCAGGTCTGGGGTTTGACTGCAACTCGGCTCCTTGTTTCCCAGAATGCACCTCTGGATCGCGTCCCTCTGGCTCCAGCGTGGCCCCCCCTTAGAGATAGAGCGGGTGGGAGTGAGTCAGGCTGGTTACTCTCAGAGCGTTCACCTTGATGGGTGGGCGTGTCCTCACTCTGTGTGGGCGGAGCAGAAGCTCAAACACTCGGCGTCCCGACCGCTTCTGCAGAGGCAGCGGCTCAGGTCCCTCCTGAGGCGCACAGAACCGAATCCATACGGAACCAGGCGGCTGGAAGACAGAGAGGGAGGCTGGTTAAGAGCTGTGATGGTCAGCTGCCTTCTAGAGGCGTTTCTGGTCATGGAGGTCGGGTCCACTGACGCAACTCCAGAACAATCTTCACCAACAAGTTAACAAGTCCAAATTTACTGTTCAGAACCGTCAGAACATAAAGTCCAGCAGTGTTTGATGCTAAAGAAACAAGAACCTGTACAGTTCTAACATCATGTTTCATGGCTGTTCAAGAAACAAGCAGAATCAGAACCAGATCAGAACTCCTGCAAACAACTCTATCTGGTGTAAACATTAAGGGGCGGGGCGAGCGGGAAAAGGAGTCGGGCTCGATGGTTCTGCTCCTCAGAGAAAATGTAAAAGAGGTGTTGTTCTGTCAGTTGGACTTTTTGCTGCAACAGGTTCAGAAAAAGGTTCTGGTTCTGTTTCTGGGTAGGTCTGCTGCAGGTTCTTCAAAAATGAATGGAACCTGTTAGTTTTTGGCCCGAGTCTGGTGACAAATGGTTTTATCCTGTTGCGAAGGGTCCAACATCTGGTTCTGATTCCCCGTCAGAGATAAAGAACACCCCCCGCTTCAGTCTGGGCTCAGGGATAAATAAATCTCAGTTAGCTGGATGAGCTACGGCGCCTCTGCTCCACCGTCCTGTCAGAACCGGCACTGCTGGGTTTTAGACTGGATTACATATCATGGTACCGGGTTATAAGAAGAATGTGAAGAATGTAGCGATCTGTCCCGTTTGATTCCGATCAAAAGTCCTGTTGTTTGTTACTGGACCTTGGTCCGGAACAAGCAGCAGCACACACCTTCCTCTTTGGGCAAGATTTTTGGACAAGGTTCTGGATCAGACTGAACCAAGGTCCGTTTTTTTTTAGAGTGTCAGAGGACCGTCTGGCCGGGTCAGACTGTCGGATCAGAGACAGGAAGTTACAGCAGCTAAAAAAGAGGAAGAGGAAGTTAAAAGTGAGAGTCGGGATCCAGTGTGGACAGGAAGAGACCCGGTCTGGATACATTCACCATCCAGATAATGGGTCAGAACCTGGAATTAATCCTTCAAGTTTTTCTTTTAAAGTTGTAAAATCATTTTTTAAAGCTACAGACCTTATTTTACTAAAATCCCTGAGATGAGACTTTGTCACGGGTCGGGCTCTGGCCCGGTAGGGAGGTCCGGATCCAGATACGAATCCGGAAACATTAAATATCCCAACCCAACTAACATTGGATATGAATAAGTTCTGATCCAAATAACGGCGGAGGTTCTAACGTTTCATGCCAAACGACTGAACGGATCCAGGAAGCCCGGTGGAACACGAAGAAGAGCTGCAGGTCCGGAGGACGGAACCGATCACGTCTCTGTTGTGTGTCGCCGCCAGCCGCAGAGAAAAGAATTCTCTGTAACTTTCCGAGACATTCCCGGTGGGTGGGCCAGACGGGCCGGATCGGCGCAGGAATGCGCTCTGATGAGCCTCCATATTTAAAACAGGATGTGCTGCGTTCAGGAAGCCGCGGCGTTTAGCGGTGGCCAGAGGTGTTTAAAGAACTCTTTACGACGGAGGTGGGGAGATTGGACTCCATCAGGCTGCTAAGTTTGGATCAAAAGCCACAGAACCCGCAAAGACGCTCCGCTTTTAGCTGCAGCTCTGGAAGCCATTCCGGCGCCGGCGCCGCTCCTCAGGTTAATGAAGCTCAAACAGAGAAAAAGGTCGCCGAGCAACCGGAGTTGTGATTACCCATCATGCTTCACTTCCTCAGAGAGCACTCACGGGCTCTGAGAGGACGCCGCCCCTTTCTTTTGTTCTTCTCTGATCGTCTCACCGCCGTAGAAGAACCACTCCACCGGTCCTGGATCAGAACCGTCAGACATGAATGCATCTTCTGCATTTTAACCCTGTGACATCATTTTGTGAAACTTTTTCACTCTTTAGAGGGTAGAAGATTAAAAATGAGGGTTTGAGATAAAAAACACAATTTGAAGTCGTGGAATCCCTGATTTCCTCCTCTGAGACGAAGACGTCTAGTTTGACTGGATGTTTTTGTCCCCAGAACTCTTCAGCGCCAGAAGTCCAAGGAGGAAAAGTTCCTCCTGGGAAAAAGGGACAATAGGAGCCATAAAATAAAAGTCTGTTTTAATGCATTCAATGGTTTTTAAACTTTACGACCCGGTGACGTAAAGTACGATGAGATGATCCGACATTCTTCTGACGGGGTTAAGACCATCTCTGTTGTACTTCATCATGATCGTTTCCTCCCGGCTGACCCCTGACCCCTGACCCCTCAGCACGTTGTCGGTTTGATTTCCTCTCCTCTGACATCGATCACATGACAGCCGACTCACCTCGGGGTGTTGACCCACACGATGCCGATGTGGCAGAAGAAGATGCATTCCTTGTCCTTCTGGTTCTCGCAGGAGCAGCGCTTCTCTCGCCGGGGGGCCGCGCGGTGGAGCCCATCCGGGGGGCCCGTGGCCCCCCCCGCGGGGGTGGGGGCGGAGGATGTCGAGGCTGGAGAGCGAGGAGAAGAAGGAGGTCAGCACACATCTTTGTTTGTTTGCCTGAACTATTATTGTTAGAATGTTTGGTTCCGAGTATAAAACTGTAAAAAGTGTCGCTAGAAATAAAAAACATTTAATCAGGAAATTTATTCTGTTACGTCTGAATGTTGAAAACAGTGAAAACACAAACATGTGATAAAGTCACACCAGGAAACCAGGATCCTGTCAGCAGGAAGTGTCCTTCATCTGCCGGGACATTTAAGACCCTCTTCAGGAGGAGTCTTCCTCACAAACGGTCAGTGACTAGAAAGTGGTGTCAGATGTTTACGGCGCAGCTGTTTATACCTGCGACCACATTCCTTCACACATTCTGGCAAACAGCTGCCAGAATTTCTGTCAATTCCTCTTGTTGTGCTTTTATCACCGGTTCAGGTTTGGGTTCGGGTTCCATCATCAACCATCGCCGTCTGTTCTCTGATTGTTGTGACGGCAAACACCGGAGGCGGAGTCAGCGGCTACGATAAGCTCCTCCTCCAACCGGCGCCATCTGGAGAACGCACGGTGTTAGCAGGATGTCTACGGGATTATTCAGCTCTGCGGCTTAATCCTGGTCCTGGTCCATTTATCGGACCCTGAACCACGATCCAGTCAGACTACAATCATCTACAAGCTGGACAGAACCAGGATCCTTTGTTCCTCAGCCCAGCACCGGCGCTGGAAGAACTCCAGCAGCCACAGCAGGAGCAGAGATGTTCCGTACACAGCGCCGGGCTCACACGTACGCCAGAACCCGAGTCCTGACACTCTGAGCCCACGGCCAGACTTTGATGTTTGGGATTTAAAGAGGGATTTACAGGCAGGCCCAAAATTACACCTCCTCTCGCCATAAACGGTAGCCGCTAACTCTGTGGGTCGCCGTTCCCACACAACCAAACATTTACCCGGGCTATTTCTGTCTCGGCGCTGGTTTGCCTGTTAATCAGAATCTGATTACTGGAACCATCCGTTAGATGATGGTGGGGATTTGGATCAACCTGCTGCCTGGTTGGTTCCGACTCCTCCTCTCCAGAGGAAACGCCTCAGAACCACTGTGGCTCTTTGGTTCTTCAGTACTGGAGGTATGAGTCAGAGGTCACAGAGCGCCTGGTTCTGACCCACACCAACGTGTCCTGGAAGCTAATGGAAAATAAAGCAGCGACATAATGACAGGTTGGCGGTTGTGGGTTTGCTGCTCACACAACCTGTGTTTGTTTCTAGGGTTCTGAGGAAAACACGGGCTGGCTTGAAGACGCGGAGCGAGAGTCTGAACAATAAAAGGAACTGAAAGAAAAAAAAGACAGACTGGCACCAAATCCTCCGGATCCCATGTGCCGGGCCTTCTCCAGAATCTGACTAAGGTGTTCACAAACTTTTAGAAATGACATCATAGTAGTATGAGGAACAACAAGAACCTGTTCTATAGTAGCAGCAAATCCATTCTGACCAGGACCACCCAAAACCTGCAGTTCTGGAGATGCTCTGATCCAGTCCTCTAGACATCACAATCTGGTCCTCATCAAAGTCTCTCAGATCCTCACGCTGACAGGTAACCAGGTAATATACCCCCCCACTTACAGGTAACCATGGTAACCAGGTAATATATCCAACCACTACACTTATATATTTACTCAAAAACTGCTTTGCGTTCGTATTTTCAGCAGCTGACTTGCAGCGGGTTGACGGTTAGAGTCCAGCTGTCGTAGGATCCAGGATCAAGAACCCGAACCAACATATATGCTCACAGGCTCCGCCCAGTGCTCCTCACAGGTACCGCCCAGTGCTGCTCACAGGCTCCGCCCAGTGCTCCTCACAGGCTCCGCCCAGTGCTCCTCACAGGCTCCGCCCAGTGCTCCTCACAGGCTCCATGTTTTTAAGAATTCTGACCAAGCAAAAGGTTCGACCCCATTGGTGGAACTTTTAATAGATTATAATTGAAGAATATTTGGTTTGTTTCTCGGGGGCGTAACTGAGCCCCGGTCCCAGGAGGAACCTGGAGCACACCTGTGGTGGTCAAGCAGATTCCTGCTTCGGATCAGATGTTTGCTTTTGATGGAGGTCAGAAGTGAGAAGAACGGAGCTTTAGAAGGTCAGGAGGTCAGGAGAAGTGAACTCGGTGGAGACAAATGTGACATGATGGTGGAGGTCAGGTGAAGAAGCCTCGCCGGCGGTTCAGCGTGTTTACATTAAAGTTCTGAGGAGGCCGCTAAGCCCCGACCCCGAGGCTTCAGCCCCGACCCTGGACTCCCCTGGAGCCGGGCGTTGAACCCTCACCTTCATCACCGTCCGATGAGAGCCAGACAGAACCGGCTGATGAATGGAGTCTTTGTTAAATCAGGAATGTCTGCGTAAACGCCGGCTGTTTGTTCATCAGAAGATAAAGCAGCAGCTCCAGAACCTCTGGGAGGTCTTTGCTCAAACACCACAGATATCCTATCAGCTCACCCTCCTGATCGGCAGGAGGTTTGAAGGAAGGGGGACCTTCTGTCCGGTTTGTCTTGCAGTGCAAATTACCAGAAAGCAAACAAGATTCCAGAAGTTTTGCACGTCGCCGTCCAGCTGCCAACCTAAACCCGGCCGACAGTTTTTGTTCTGGTGCTGAGAATGAGATGGAATTTAATCGACTTGGCACAGAGAAGTTACGCCACACCTACAAACATCACACAAAACACATACCGCAGCAAAACCCGGCTGGAACCTCAGCGGGTCGACTGAAGAACTTCTGGTTATTATTATTATCATTATTCATTTATTCACATTCACAAACGTGAAAAAGTGTCTGAAAAATGAACAAAGGTATAAATATAATATGTTTAATACATACAAAGGTATAATACGATAAATATGTTAATAAGGTTCTGGAGTCTTTGTAGGAAACATCAAACACAGCTCTAACACCAAAGAGTCACGCACTAACCTCTGTCTCTGAAACAAGCCCTCACAGGTCCGGTGAGATGAGTTCAGGGCTACCGGCTCACTGGGTTCTGCATAGTCCTCAAGCCTCCAATCAACCGAAAACCCAACCAAACCTACCGACTAACCACTAAACCAACCGACAAACCACGAAACCAACCGACTAACCACGAAACCTACCGAAAAACCATCAACCAACCAACAAACCACTAAACCAACCGACAAACCACTAAACCAACCAACAAACCACTAAACCAACCGACAAACCACTAAACCAACCAACAAACCACTAAACCAGCCGACTAACCACGAAACCTACCGAAAAACCATCAACCAACAAACCACTAAACCAACCGACAAACCACGAAACCTACCGACTAACCACTAAACCTACCGAAAAACCATCAACCAACCAACAAACCACTAAACCAACCGACAAACCACTAAACCAACCAACAAACCACTAAACCAACCAACAAACCACTAAACCAACCGACAAACCACCAACCGACAAACCACTAAACCAACCAACAAACCACTAAACCAACCAACAAACCACTAAACCAACCAACAAACCACTAAACCAACCGACAAACCACCAACCAACAAACCACTAAACCAACCGACTAACCATCAAACCAACCAACAAACCTCTAAACCAACCAACAAACCACTAAACCAACCGACAAACCATCAACCAACCGACTAACCACTAAACCAACCGACTAACCACTAAACCCACCAACAAACCACTAAACCAACCGACAAACCATCAACCAACCGACTAACCACTAAACCAACCGACAAACCATCAACCAACCGACAAACCACTAAACCAACCGACTAACCATCAAACCAACCAACAAACCACTAAACCAACCAACAAACCACTAAACCAACCGACAAACCACTAAACCAACCGACAAACCACTAAACCAACCGACAAACCACTAAACCAACCGACAACCCCCCAAATTAACGAACCAACCAAGCCGTTGGATTCTGGATCCACTCCTTCATTTGGATCTCAAAAGAATTGAGTGTTTCTGTCCTGGCCCACAAAGACCGGTAGAAATCCGTCCAGTACTTTTGATAACTTTGCAAACTAAAAACAAACGGCTTTGAGTGAAACCTTCTCGGTGGGGCTGAAGAACTGTTAGTTCTCCTGAAGATTGTCCGATAGCCGTTTGGTTCTGAGTCCTGAGCGTGAGCGGTTCTGGGAGCGGACAGATGTGACGGCACCGATAAGAAGTTTAAACAAACCCGACAGCTGAGCTTCACATTCTGAAGAATCCGTTAAGGAAGACCAGAAACCTGAGAGTTCTCTCGGCGCCGTTTCAAACATTCTGGGCCCATTTCTGCGCCGGTGGCGGTGTGTTTGATTCTGAGCGGCGGTGGGACCCGCGCCTGATTCCTCCGACCCACTAACGTTTCTCAATCACAAGTCTTATTTCACATCTCTGTCTGGAACACCCGCTGGATGTCCTCCCCCAGAACTCACTCTCCTGGTCACTGAGGAGGAGTCATCGGGAGGAGTCATCGGGAGGAGTCGTCAGGAGGAGTCATCAGGAGGAGTGATCAGAAGGAGTCGTCAGGAGGAGTCATCAGGAGGAGTCATCAGGAGGAGTGATCAGGAGGAGTCGTCAGGAGGAGTCGTCAGGAGGAGTCATCAGGAGGAGTCGTCAGGAGGAGTCGTCAGGAGGAGTGATCAGGAGGAGTCGTCAGGAGGAGTCATCGGGAGGAGTCATCAGGAGGGGTGATCAGAAGGAGTCAAAAGGAGGAGTCATCAGGAGGAGTCTTCAGGAGGAGTCATCAGGAGGAGTGGTCAGGAGGAGTGGTCAGGAGGAGTCGTCAGGAGGAGTCGTCAGGAGGAGTCGTCAGGAGGAGTCATGGTAGTGACATCTGCCCGACATTCAGCGAGACCAGCGGTGCAGAAAGATTGTCGGCATGTCACCTCCATGATGGATCGTCACCTCTGACAGGAACCAGCAGGAGCTCCGGGGGAGGAGAGGAGGATCCAGACCTTACAGAGCTTCTTCTGAAACATCTGGATCAGTCTAAGTCCTGGGGCTGAAGCTCAGTTGACCTGCATAAACATCATCTCTGGTCATCATCTGGGCGGAGACCCCTTGAAGAATGCCCGCCATCCACGGGGGGCCGGGCTCAGAGAGAGATAAGGTGGATCAAAGTCTCCTCAGGACGCCTCCCTTTGTAGCCTGACTTTGCAGCTGGGTGGAGACCACCTTGCTGGAGGGTCTGCATATCTCATCTTTTACCACCGAAGAGGCTCCAAGACCCGTTTGGAGGCGGCGAAGTGTTCCGAGCCTTTACTCGAGTAAAAGTGTCGTTGGGTCGTAGAACGCTTCAACTCAGGTTTTACTCTAATACAGGATGTAACTGCAGTAAGACTAAAGTAATCTGACTACTTCATGCTGGTGAGTCTTTTCTGATAAAACCACTGATGTTATCCATATTATACCATCATCATCATCTTCATTGAGCTTCAGAAGGATCAGAACCATGATCCAGACGGTGTGGGAGTCTGGATCATGGATCTAGATTTACATTGAGTGAGAGGAACGTTAGGTCGCTAAGGTCCATGTTACCTGGTTACCATGGTTACCTGTCAGCGGGTTCTTTATTCAAGAACCTGATAGTCTAAAATCAGCAACAGTCTCACAATTATACTCCTTAAATACACTTTAAATACTCCTTAAATACACCTTAAATACACCTTAAATACACTTTAAATACACCTTAAATACACCTTAAATACTCCTTAAATACACTTTAAATACACCTTAAATACTCCTTAAATACTCCTTAAATACACTTTAAATACTCCTTAAATACTCCTTAAATACACCTTAAATACACTTTAAATACACCTTAAATACACCTTAAATACACCTTAAATACTCCTTAAATACACTTTAAATACTCCTTAAATACTCCTTAAATACACTTTAAATACACTTTAAATACTCCTTAAATACACCTTAAATACTCCTTAAATACACTTTAAATACACTTTAAATACTCCTTAAATACTCCTTAAATACACTTTAAATACTCCTTAAATACACTTTAAATACTCCTTAAATTCACCTTAAATACTCCTTAAATACACCTTAAATACTCCTTAAATACACTTTAAATACACTTTAAATACTCCTTAAATTCACCTTAAATACACCTTAAATACACTTTAAATACACCTTAAATACACCTTAAATACTCCTTAAATACACTTTAAATACACCTTAAATACACCTTAAATACACCTTAAATACTCCTT
>VRLP01005780.1:0-33674 GCA_009660295.1 Lophius piscatorius
ATATATACATACATATGTATGTATACATACATATATGTATGTATACATATATACATACATATGTATGTATACATACATATATGTATGTATACATATATACATACATATGTATGTATACATACATATATGTATGTATACATATATACATAAATGTATACATATATACATAAATGTATGTATACATATATATGTATACATACATATATGCATGTATACATATATACATAAATGTATGTATACATATATATGTATACATACATATATGTATGTATACATATATACATAAATGTATGTATGTATGTATGTATGTATGTATGTATGTATGTATGTATGTATGTATACATACATACAACATTTAAATACATACATGTATTTAAATGTTAAGTGTAACTGTAAATATAAAGCCTAAATGTTAAACCTAAATAAGATGTCATGAAACAAATGTTTAGCTAATATGCAAATTTACATTGCTGGTCAGTCAAAGTACCTAAAAAAGAAGAAGCTTGATGAAGATAGTCAGTTCTATCCACGGTAAAAGACCGTTTTCTCAGGACTCTTTAGATTATGCTAAGAAGAACTGGATTGATTTTGGGAAATGTTGGTTGTATACATTTTTAACAGAAGGGTAGTTTTATCTCCAAGAGTTTTTGGGCCATAACTTCTCAGCCATTGATCTGATCCAGTCCAATATTCCTGCATATGAATGGACTAGAGGGGATCCGTCTAGTATACATTGTGTTTTACGCCAATAGTTTAGATTTTCCTCTCAAGGAGGAGCTTATTTACAAAAAACAATGTTTTTCGCAAATAACTTCCTAACCTATAGTCCGATTTAGTCCAGATGTGGTGGATATGAATCACCTGCAGAACTCCATCTTGTAAACATCGTATTCTACTCACTACGGGGCTCACTTTTTTTTGTTTTTACAAATGTGGACAAACTTGTCATTTTATTTGAGGAATTCAATTAGGGGGATTGTTTGTACAACACAGGGGACTGGGGACTTTTTCAGGAATAAACCTTTGCTTTCAGGGACGACAGCGCAGGCCTAGTTTGAGGCTCGATTTCTGGCTTTCATGAGCTACAAGCAAAATTAAAAACAAGTGTATTTATTGGAATATTTCGCTTTACATGTAATGGAAATAGAATATATGAAAATTTACCGTTTTTAAATGACATTTTCTACAATATTTTGATTTGTTGAGATCTACCTGTAGGTGAGATTTACATTCTTTCAGGAAGGCCAAAGGTTGGCAACATCCCAAAGTAAGACAAACAAACCTGAGAGTCTCGATTCTGCTCTGTGGATTCTTCAAGACTTGTGCGAAGTCCTCGAAACCACCATCCACATTGTTGTGGCTCAGGTCCAGCTCCCTCACATTAGAAGAGACGGAGCTCAGAGCTGAGGCCAGAGCTTTCATGCTTTTCCAGGATATCCCACATCCCCTCAGCCTGCAGACGACACATTCAAAGAAAGAGTGAGCTAGACTCTGAAAGTACTCACCAGAGCATGACATTCACATGAAGGCCAACACCCACAGAGAGACGATGGAAGCTTGAACCACCGGCAGCAACCACAGAAGACCTTCTTCAGAAGCAAAGAATTTCTTCAGGTCGAACACATCCACCTTTTTCTCTGAGGACAGTAAAATGTGGGCCAGAGCTGACCACTGAGTGGGAGAAAGTTTATCTGCTGACAGATTCAGAGGGCTGAGATACTGTTGGATCTCCTCCTCGAGTGAAAGATCTTTCAGCTCATTCAGACAGTGAAAGAGGGACATGCATCGCTCTGGATCGGGATCCTCCCGTACCTTCTTTCGGATGTACTGGGCGGTGTCCTGATTGCTCTGTAAGCTACTTCCTGATTGTTTCAACAGGTCTTGAAGTAGTTCTTGATTGTTCTGCACCAAGAGGCCAACAAGGAATCGAAGGAACAAGCTCAGGTGTCCATGTGGACTTCCTAATGCCTTGTTGATGGCATCCTGGAAGAGCTGTTTGACCAGCGCTGGCTCTGTAGTAGGCAAAGACTGTGGAGAGGCTGATTCTGTTTCTGACAAGACGTTGACTCCAGAGTTGATGAACGACACATAGACATAAACGGCAGCCAGAAACTCCTGGAAGCTCAAGTGGACAAAGCAGAAGAGCTTGTTCTTGTTCAGGCCACTGTCCGGTTTAAAGATCCCTGAGTACGCAGGGATGGCTCTTAAATCGATGCCACACTCTTTCAGATCTGCTTCATGGAAGATCGGGTCGCGTTTCTGCAGCTTCTCAAAAGCTAATTTCCCCAGAGACAGTATCATATCACGGGTCTCGGTGTTCCAAACCGGATACGTCTCAGCTCTTCCATGATATATGACATTTGCGAGTTTGGACTGACGTAACAGGAAATGGAGGTACATCTCAGTCATGGTCTTTGGCAGCAGTACTGTCTCACTGGATTTCAACCGGTCCTCCAGAACTCCAGCAGTGATCCAACAGAAGACGGGGATGCGACACATTACATGAAGGCTTTGTGATCCCTTGATGTGGGAAATGACTCTCTTGGCCAGCTCCTTATTCCTGAATCTCTTCCTGAAGTACTCCTCCTTCTTCGGATCAGTGAAACCTCTCGCCTCTGTCACCATGTCTATGTACCCTAAAGGGATTCGACCCGTCGCCTCAGGTGTCGTGGTGATCCAGACGTAAGCAGAAGGGAACAGTTTCCCTATGATGAGGTTTGTGAGCAGCACATCCACCGAAGCCGAGTCGGTAACATCAGCGAGAATCTCATTGCTCTGGAAGTCCAACGGAAAGTGAGTCTCATCCAGACCGTCCAGGATAAACACAATCTTCAGTTTATCAAATCTGCTAATTCCTGCTTCTCTCAGATCGGTGAAGATGTGATGAAGAAGTTCCAACCAGCTGTACTTTTTATCCTTAAGCAAATTCAACTCTCTGAAAGTCAAGGTGAATACGAACTGAACGTCGTAGTTGACTTTGTCTTCAGCCCAATCCAGGCCGAACTTCTGCGTCAGGACCGTTTTCCCGATGCCAGAAACCCCTTTAGTCATTAACGTTCTGATTGATCCATCCTGACCAGGAATGGATTCAAAGAGTTGTCCTATATCGATGGTGCGCTCCAGCATTTTGTCCATGATTGAGATGTCGGTGTAGATATCATTCATCAACATCTGCTTTTCAGGTTTCGGTTCTTGGGTAAACAATCGTTTCATTTTGTGCTTTATGTTGGATTTGAGTTTACGTTGGCAATCGTTGAGAGTCTCTGGAAGAACAAGCAAGAGAGGACTTTAACTAGAAGATGTTATTTAAAGTAGAGTAACACACAAACATTCTATCTCCTCCATGTGACACAGATGATTATTACAGTCCATCCAAAGTTTTTCAGACATTATTCAAAAACTGTTTCATGAATCATTTTTATCTAAATAGACCTTAGTGTGAGTAAGAACTGGATTGATTTTGGGAAATGTCAGGTGCATTTTTCCAACACTAAGGGAAGTTATATCTTCAAAAGTTTTCAGGCTATCATTTCTAAAACCATTCATCGATTCGATTTGGTCCGAAATTGGGGAATATGAATCAACTCTATCTTCTATTCATCATATTTTCTCTAACTGTTCATATTATGCTCCCTACGGGGAGGTACTTTTAAAAGAAAAACACTTTTTAGACATAGTTTACCAACCGTTGGGCCAATTTGGACATAACGTGGACATAACTTCAAATTTAGTTTAGGTTAGTTCAATCCGGGGAATTGCTTGTACAACGCAGGGGTATGGGGACTTTTCAGGGATACAGCCTTGCTGTCGGAGAAGACAGCATAGGCCTCAATTTGCTTTGGGATAAACAAAAAAAGTTATCTTCATTGGTCTGAGGTCCATTGCACAAAGAGACATTTTTTGAGAACTAAAATTTGGAGAGATTCTGGTGGTCCTGTCTGTTTGTCAACGATATTAGATGTTGATTTAGTCTAAGTGATAAAATTTTGGCGCTCATGTTCACCATGGAAAAAAGGAGCTTCCATTTATCTACAGATACTCTTACCTTTGGACGTGGGGTTGATGTTGGATAAACGCTGCACCAGGTCATTCCTATTGATTAACTTCAACACTTTAATGGTCACCTCCACTGCCTTCTTGTCGTAGGTCTCTATGACTTCGTCCACAGTGTCCATCCTGTCCGCAGCCTCTAACTGGCTCTTTGGGATCGCTGGGAAACCTTCCAAAACTTCAGCCTGCTGCAGGAACCATTTGAACTTTTTAAACTCCGCATCTGCCAAATCTTCCATTGTTGCCAGCAGCTCTACAGACGTCGCCATGGTTTCCTCTCGCTGATATACCCAAAGACCTTGGCTGAATTCTGTAAAAAAAAAGAAGAAAAAAGTGTATTAATTAGTGGTAAAAGTAGCCATAAATGTTGTATAGTATGGAGATGTTTTGTCACACAGACATCAAAGACACAATAAACTGAAACTGTGGGTCCCGGAGCCAGGTGCCGTCTGAGGCTCTTTCCCCAGATTCAGAGCTTTAAAGGAACTAAAGAGAAATTAAAGAGAGAAATATGAGGAACCTGCAAGTTTCACATGGGCATTTCCCTTCCTTCGGTAGGGCTGCCGGAAGTTCCTCAAACAGAAAGTCATCACGTTATAACTCACACACAGAAACAGCGTCACCAACATGTTAAAAGAGTTCTAGTCAAAAAAACAAAACAAGCTTTAATGGAATTCAGGACCTTCAGGGTTACTGGTGTGATTGCGATACATTTCGGTTAAAATGCATTTGTTCAACTGAAAACAAAAAACCTATTCCAATCAGGCTGGAACAGGGACCACAATAAGAGGGTTGGGGAATGCTCAGAAACTCTTGATTGGACCATTCCACAGGTGAAGAGCATCATGGGTAACGGGCAATAGGGGCATGATGGGTTATAAAGTGGCATCCTGGAAAGAGTGATCGTGAAGCTAGAGAGAGGTTCACAACCGAAAGTCAGTATTTATAGAAGAATATTTCTCAACACGTTATTGCAGAAGTTTGACGGTTTCACATCTTCATTCCAATTAATAATAATACATTTCATTTATAATGCACTTCACATTTGGATCAAATCTCAAAGTGCTACAAAGTAAAAGCAGATAAAAGCATCAATAAAAATAAAATAACTATGTAAAAACCTGACCAAAAAGCGGCAATGTTAATTAAAGTTATAGGTTCTGCTAAAAAGGAACGTTTTAAATCCTTTTTTAAATGTGTCAGTCGTCTTTGATCTTAAAGAACTCCTATTCTGCTCCTGTCACCTCTGTCACAATGTGTTTCCTCTCCTTCCTGGTGGCCTTAGACCCAAAGTTAGATCCATCTACCCAGCCAAGTCCCGCATGCCCCTTTTGTGTTATAACGACAACCTCTTGGTGTTGCAGCCTGCTTATCGCCTGGTTTACTTCTGCCGGGGACTTCTCTCCATTTCCTCCAGGTATGGATTACAGCATCGGTGGCATTCACCGTTGGGTCAGTGGACTCCCTCTGTTCAAGGACCAGTCTGCCTTTCTCCGTTTTGAAACGCAGGCAGATAGATTTCAGTGGCAGCTTCGGTATGTTCCTCCCAAAGAGGCTTGTGCATGTACCTACATACACACACGCATGTACCTACATACACACACGCATGTACCTACACACACGCATGTACCTACACACACGCATGTACCTACATACACACACGCATGTACCTACATACACACACGCATGTACCTACATACACACACGCATGTACCTACACACACGCATGTACCTACATACACACACGCATGTACCTACACGCATGTACCTACATACACACACGCATGTACCTACACGCATGTACCTACATACACACACGCATGTACCTACACACACACACGCATGAACCTACACACACACACGCGCATGTACCTACACACATGTACCTACATACACACACGCATGTACCTACACACATGCACCTACACACACACGCATGTACCTACCTACACACACACACGCATGTACCTACCTACACACACGCATGTACCTACACACACGCATGTACCTACATACACGCATGTACCTACATACACACACGCATGTACCTACATACACACACTCATGTACCTCTACATACACACACGCATGTACCTACACGCATGATCCTACACGCATGTACCTACATATACACACGCATGTACCTCTACATATACACGCATGTACCTACACACACACACATGTACCTACACACACACACGCATGTACCTACACACACGCATGTACCTACATACACACATGTACCTACACACACACGCATGTACCTACATACACACACACACGCATGTACCTACATACACACACACGCATGTACCTACATACACACACACACACACACGCATGTACCTACATACACACACACTCACGCATGTACCTACATACACACACACTCACGCATGTACCTACATACACTCACGCATGTACCTACATACACACACGCATGTACCTACATACGCACGCATATACCTACATACACGCATACATACACATAGACACGTGCATATATACATACATACATATACATACATATGCAGATTAGGTGGTTCTCACTCTCACGGATTTAGAAAGCCAACAGAACCACATCACCTGGAAACAGCAGAGGTGCAATTCAAAGCTCCTTAAGTCGGACCTTCACCTCGGCTGCGCCTTGAGTTTCTGTCCATGAACATCAAGAACAGGATCGGAGACGAGGGCTAACCTCGACGAAGTCCTGCCTCGACGAAGCTCACTGAAAACATATCTGACCTTCTACTGAGGATACGGACACAACTCTCTCTCTCTGGCTCTATGTGTACTGGAACAAACAATGTAGATTACTGATGTGGACCATAAAACCAAATGACTACTATGACGTTGATACTTAAGTACATTTCATTGATAACTTTCACTTTAGCAGGGTTTTGAATGCAGAGCTTTTACTTGCAGTATTTTCCCAGTGTGGTATGAGTACTTTTACTCAAGCAGAGGATGTTGATACTTTGTACACCATTGACACACATTTGTAAAAATGAACAGCATGACAGTTCTGGTTGATGCAGGCAGGTTTAATAAATGAATGAAGTTGTACTGAGCCAAACAAATCTAACACCTTGTTCACTACTTCCTCTCCTCCTCCTCTCCTCTACATACATTTGATTGTATTTGTTTAGAAGTCCACCAGTTCATTGTTGAACCGGAAGTACCAATATTCCAGAGATGCTAGGTTACCTGGGTCAGTAAGAAGAAAAGTCTTGACGTGTGGACAGACCATAATTACCTTTATCAGAGGTGAATGTGAGCAAATTTGAAATACGCATAGAAATGAATCAATAAGGTGAGTGAAAGAAAATAATTATGACCTTCACACCTTTGGAGTCTGAATAAGCCATGTGTGAAATGTAGACCACACCCCCTTTACTGACAGGTGTGGGATGCAGGTAACTCTATATGCCCCCTCTCCCTGTGAAGGAGGCATAAACAGATTTACAGCCACTCTGTTTAAATCCTGCCGGTTTAAACAGGCAAGGGTGCAGAAGAGGTTTGGGGCCACATTTGGACTACACGAAATTTGGTTTTGGAATTCTGACTTTAATTTCAGAATTCTGACTATGAACTCTGAATTCCCAAAAATGTATCATGTTGCCCTATTCTGAGGTTAAATTAGGAGATTAAAGTAAGAATTCTTAGTCCAAAAAACAACAATAATAATAATTCAGATCGTCATATCTGGCCCTTAGTTCTCTTATGCACAAAGGCTCACCGGCAGGTCAGGAACAAACTAGCAACCATCGCCATCATGACCGATCCCTGGAACTGCTGAATGAACGAGGGCCTGAATGTCAACCTGACAGGGAACATTTGGGGCCCTTATTTAAAATGTTCTTTTGGAGCATTTTCATGAATATTTAAAGAATGAGTGAATGAACAATGACTGTGTTTCTGCGGCTAGAGAAATGTATGAGGAATTCACAATCGTCATGTATTCAAAAACGCAAAGAGGCTGATACTGCGTTAAAAATGTTAGAAATTCCTTTGTTTTAAATATCTGAGGATTTTGTGCTCACAATAAAAGTGGTTTTACGACTAGGCTTGTACAAAGCTGGTGACATGCGCTTTTAATCACTAAGCTTTTGGGCACTTTGATGCTCCAGAAATAAAAGAGCTCAGAGATAATGAGAGTACTGGACTGTGTTTGAGAAGGTCGGGCTCAGGATCCTGCTGCGGGGGCGGGGGGCTGCTCGGAGCTGTGGAAAGAGTCAGGGAGCTTCTTGGCGTATTCCACGAGCTCGTAGGAGTCTCTGATGTCAGTCAGGCCGAACCAGAAGACGGTCCAAACGCCATTTAGGAAGCTGCCGTCGCAATGTTTAAAGTACCTGCACAGAAGTAGTGGAAAGAGATTTTTATACCGTGTTATTTCATTTTGTGATTCCAAATTGCAAAACAAGTGCAGGGCGTCGGATCTTATGACTGTTTGGAGTTTAAATGTGAAGGAGGATCGACTGAGTAGATCAGAAGGCGGGACGATAAACACAGTTTAAGCCAATCACATTGCTGCTCTCGTCATTCTTAAACAGCTGAGCCAATCGAAGTGAAGCGCGAAGAGTAGTTACTTTTAGTCCATTGATTTGCTCGCTCACCGGAACCAGATGATGGTTAAACCCAAATATGTTCTGTGTACATGTAGGAGCCACTTCTGGAGCCAGGCGTATGTACGACGCTGCAGTAAAGCAGTATAAAACACCTGATTGGTGACTTCCACAGCAGACACAAAGTAGCTAATGTGTTTGTTAAACAAATGATGAACAGACATTGTTGGCTTTGTTGGTTTTGAGTAAACTCAGGAAGCCGCTACAGTGAGGAAATTGATCTGGTGAGAACATTAATATATCCTCGAGAAGTCGGGGATAAATCGCTGGTCTGGATCTGTTTGGAGCCATGACATCACATTGTGGCGACAAGGGAAGAAACATTTTTTTAAATTCTTCCAAACTATATTTCCTAATACTAATATTTCCAGCTTTGCTGAACGATGACAGCTGGGATAACATTCAAAATAAAATAATATACGTCGTCTGAAGCTGTGACGTCACCTCAACGCGCATTTTTCTCTCAGTGAGCAGAGCGGCGACACTGAAGGGGAAGACACGTGGTTCCAGAGTATTTGAGAGAAACGCAAGAGGTTTTTCTTTGTAGTTGTCGGTATATTTAGACACTGGTAATAACTCAGACAATAATCGAGGAATCTGTATGAAATTGTCCTAAATAAAGTAATCTCAGTGATTCTGATCACAACAGTGTCTACCACAGGTGGCGTTGTGCCTTGGCGGATGTTTGCACTCTCTCAGTGCTTTTTTTGTTGTCGCAAGAAACAGTTTTGTGACCTTTTCCTACCAACCATACGTCTGGTTATGTGTAAATTGGTTAAGATGAATCTACAGAAGGAGATCTGTCTTGTAAACATATTATTCAACAAAAATGATGGTGACACGAATGTCCTGATGCAAGTGTGTCTCACCAGGGATTAATCCTGTTGGTGGCTCTGGACCTCCAGAACAGTTTGCCCAGGTCCTGTCTGATACATTCCCATAGGATTTGGCTGGTGCCTTGGCCCTGCTTACTGCTGCTCACCACAAACTTATCCAGGTACGGCGTACCCCCGTTCACCGGCTCCATGGTTATGATGGCTACCGCGCTGTAGCTGGGAGACAGAAATACAGAATCCTCAGGAGAGAGCCATCTGGGATTACTCACACCCATAATTCTCGTTTATGTGGTCACGTTGGTCCTGCAGTAGACGCACTCACCCTTCGGTGAGGTAGATGGAATGCAGTCGTCCTTGCAGAGAGTTGATGTAGTCCCGCCTCAGAGTCTTATCAAACGACTTGTTGATGAGAGACAGCAGGCGCTCCATATCGATGCCCTCCAGAGAGCTGTACCTGCACAAGCCAAGCAATTCTTCAGTGCAACCTCAGAAGAATCTCATGTTTATACTGATGCACATCTCAGAAAACACCAAATGCACCCAATAGCTGAAGAGCATGTCACTGTTGAAACCATGGAAGATAAATTCCTTCTGCACCACAGCTAACAATAGCCTGCCAACAACCAGCACTCAGGATGTTTAAAAAAAACCTTAATGTCAGTAAATGCATCCCTGAAAACGCTATCATGATTATGATATCATTTTATTATTATGGAATTGTAATCGCCGCCGATACATCGTCCATAGAGCCTTCCTGTTAACGCAAAAACTCAAAAACTATTCATTGATGGTTTTAAAATTGTTTACAGACTTAGATATTGGTGTAAGGAAGAACTGGATTGATTTCGGTAAAGGTCAGTTGTACATTTCTGAGACCGGGGGAACTATATCTCCAAACATTTTTCCGGGTAATAATTTCACGACCGTTTTTCCGACTAGTTGAATATGAATCTATTCAAAGCTCTTATACATCATATTTAACTGTAATAGTTCATGTTTTAGTCAGTATAAGGACTTTTCTTTTTCGAGAAGCACTATTTTTCGGACATCCCATTTAATGAGGAGTTAAATCAGGGGGATTGCATGTATGACACGGGGGATTTTCATGTATATGTGATTGTTGTCGGGACGAAAGCATGTGCCTGGTTCTTAAACAGCCTGTTATAAAAAAAACAAAAAAAAAGGTTTCCACTATGCCATTAAATCTCATTTACTTCTAATGTCTAGAATTGCAATTCACTTGTATTCATTTTTTTTTTTTAATCTATTAAAGGCTGTTCCCGGTCTATATATGCAGAAACAAACTGCTCACAACTTGCAATTAAGTTGGATTTTAAAATTGTTTACAGACTTAGATATTGGTGTGAGGAAGAACTGGATTGATTTAGGGAAAGGTAAGTCTGGGGGTCTGAGACTGGGGGGAGCTATATCTCCAAACAAATAATACTTGATGTATTTCATACGTCTTATGGGAAAGTTATGTCAAATTAGCACACATGCTGCTCTGTTAGCCTTAGCATCCATGCTAGGAAACCTTTGTTGAGTTCTTGTATAAAAGAATGCAACGACGACTTCCAGGCACAGACGCTGTACAAACAAACCCAGCTTGATCTGAGATATAAGTAAAACTCAGGCTTTTGGTCGGAGAGCTCCAGGATATTTTCTTCACAGATGTCATTTCCATTGTACAAAGCCTGCAGGGCAGCACCTTGTTAGGCCTCTGTTTAAAGATTCCCACACTTTGGACGGCCAGGAGTGAAGTTTATTGGAAGTAGCTTCTTTCTCAGCATGCCCATGAGGGGGCGCTGCCATCTTCTCTTGCGAAAAGCATAAATACTTTGACTGCGTAAAACGATGTATTTATATTACGTAATCGATGACACCTCTTTGTAGTCCCAATCTCTAGTGAATGGCCCCCAACTCTAACTATGATTTGAATGTGGGGTTGTAGGTCAGAGGACATGTGTACTTACCGGTGTATGGGGTCTCCATTTTTAAAGAGTGTTCCAGACCCTGAAGCAGAAATAACAACAGTTATAGGAATCCGACTTGGATACAAATTCATGTAAATCAAGGTGGCACACACACACACACACACACACACACACACACACACACACACACACACACACACACACACACACACACACACACACACACACACACACACACACACACACACAGGTTTCAACTCAAAGTAGACTGCACACGTCGTGTGTTTGTGTGAAAAAGTTGTCTCAAAAGTAGGGCAGTAATAGAGTATTCTGCCCATTACTGGAGTTGTCAAATAAGAGTATTGCGCTCTCTCACTAACCCCCAGAGTCACTAACTCTTCATAACCCAGAATTTGAGACAAAGTGAGCCTCTGTTTGCACTCAAAGATAGGTTGTCACCCTCTTTTAACTCCTTTCACCAGGTCAGATGCATCTCCTCGGAGACACCGGTCCAGTGGGCGACAAGAGGTTGTAGTGAAAGAGATGGGAGGACTTGGAGAAAGTTAACCCAGTTCGCAATGAGTAGCTAGGAAAGCTCGGACTGCAACACGGTAACATCGGTTGGCAGGCTGCCGGCGGACTGGTCTAGGCCAGTTCCTCGGTGAGTGTCACGCCACTGTGAAACTATGTTTCCGTACTTATCAGACAGCCGTTCATTTCTTTGAGGTGTGTGGGTGTGAAATGATGGTTAGGTGAGGGCACAGCGCGTCACAAAACAGTGCGCTGTAGAGTTGTCCGCATTCAAACAAAGCCTAATAAGTTGTAATTGAGTTACTTTTAAATCGAGGAATCGTCTCAGCTTTACTCAAAAGTCTCACCTTTGTGGCTGAACAGCTCAGTGAGCAGCGTGTCTGCTGAAGTGATCACAGCAGTAGACTCTGTCGGCAGCTGATTGAGCAGTCGGGCTATGGTGGCGACTCGGCGGCGCTCTGTTGGACTCAGCCATGTGGCCGTGGACAGACCGGGTAGATCGCTGGGTAACGACACTGTGTCCAACACCTGGAATACAAACATTAAGAGTTCAGGAGAAGTTCTGAAAAGAACGTAGTCAAATGCTTTCCTTCTGTGGAGATCCAAGCCCAGATCATGAGATCACGTCTCGGACACTGGATACTGTCTTTAAATGTTTGCAGCGGCGTCTGCTGTACCTTGTGTCCTTGGCTGCGAAGGCCTCCCGAGTTGTTCAGGAACATGACTTTGTGGGGTTGCAGGGCTCGCGAAATTGCTGCCGTCACCTCAGTTGGGTCCAACATCACAGAGCAACCTCGCTCGTTCCTGCCCACTGGACAAACCAACGGGATTGTCCCACAGTCCAGACTCCACTGGAGGAGGCTAGTGTCCACATTGACAGAGGGTTGAGCACTGCAGAAGAGAGACGTATGAGGATGAGGACGAAGACGCGGTCATAGCATCAGGAAACCTTCCCGATCCTCCATAATCAAACGTCTCAGCTTTAAGGCAGGTAAACTGTATTACCATAAACCAGTTTTACTCATTACATTTAAGTTTATTCTTCAAGAGGAGCAGGTTTTTTTTTTCCCCAAACAGGCCAGCAGAAGTACTGGACCATATGAGCAAATATTGATTTAGCCTTGAATGTGACAAATTATTAAACTACCTAGGTAAAAATAGCCTTGATATCAAGTAGCTGATGTGCAGCTGTTGTACATTTTGCTGACTTTGTTTGCGTGCCACATGCACCTGTGAGGTTTAATTTGACTCTCATCGAGGATCAGCTGGGATTCTGATGTATGTCAAAACCAAGGATTGTCCGGAGCAGAAAGAGGAAGACGTTTTCCTACTGCCACAAATCTGACAAAGACGGTACTGAAAATTAAATGCAAGAATAAAAGGGGCAACGATCCCTTCTCCCTCTTTTGGCCTCCATTATCAGGAGGTTCATAATCTGCATTAGATAAAATTATACCTTGTGTATTATTGATGTTCAGACTGAGATGAAATTCATCCGGCCGTTCGCTGAGTTTCCAGAACCCTATTGAGCTTTTTAGCGAGCTGTGGAAGATCTTTGCTGTACAGACTTAACAGCAAGGGGCCTAACACTGATCCTTGTGGAACCCCCATCGTACACGCCATGAAGCTAAACGGTTCATTATTTGTTTTGAAACACTGAATCCTGTTGGTTAAGTATGAAGACATCAATGCCGGTGCAGTGGAGCAAAAATGCGAATTAGAGCATTGGAATGGAGCATTCCTACCTCACAACAATCCAACAGGCTGAACTCTGCTCGAGCTTCAGACTTGAGGTGTAACTGCACACCCCAATCCTAAAAGCTCCTACCCTCTCAGCAGATTCCAGGCACGAAGCAGAGGCCTGCAAACGACATACGTGACCTTGGGGCAATGTGGTGTGACGACACCAGCGGCGAGGGATCACTGACTCGCTGTTTCAACCTGACCGCTGCTGGAGTTGCTGGAGCAGCCAGCTGGCGTTTGGAGCCGACCCGTCCTGAATAGCAGTCAAACTGTCCATGTCAGGGCTGGAAACACAGAGTCCTCTGGAGCTTTGATTGTCAGAGGCCCATTCACAACCTTTTGTCCCAGTGTGCGTCGGAGCTGAGCGAGCGACTCAGAGGCCGAGAGGAGGCGATGAGAGAATGCAGTTCTACAGCCATGAAAAGCAGAGGATTTAACCACCGCACTAAATGTGGAGTAGTCGGTACCAGCTTTCTTGATTGGCGAAAAAGCATTTGATATTGTTAATCACAGCAGCTTCATTCTCAAACTCTTTAAATTCCATTTGTCCTCTAGAGCACGGGTACCGATGTATTTGTATTTCACCAACAGGATGCAGTGTTTTAAAACAAATAACGAGAAGTCTCGCTACTTGACGTGTACGATTGTGGTTCCTCAGGGATCAGTGTTAGACCCCTCGCCGTTTAGTCTGTATATCAATGATCTTCTACAGCAGTGTCAGGGACTGGAGCTGCAAATGTATGCGGACGACACTGTTGTTTACACGTATGCTAAATCGGCTGAGCTAGCAGCTAAAAGCGAAATATGGTTCTGGAAACTATCAGTGAATGGCTGGATGAATCCTATCTCAGTCCCAAAACCAATGAGAAAAAAGTTATGTTTTTTTATCGTTTCCTAAAGAAAGTGATCAACCTCCTGATGTGGACTTTCTTATCAAAGGAGAAGGGATTGATTTAGTTACTGAATTGAAATATCTTGGCTTAATTCTGGATTCGAACCTAAACTTAAAAAAACACATCAAGATGATGATAAAAACCATTAAATACGGTTTGGTGAATGTATTTCTGTAGAGGCAGCTGTTAGACATACTAGCATGCACTGATCTTTCCCAACTGTCTTATTGTATTAGTTGCTAAGAGCAGGCAGGCCAAACCGGTACCACACCTCTAGAATCTCCGTATAAGCAGAGCAGACCATTTCACTATCATCACTGTAAGGTATTGGAAAAAAACACAATATTTTGAGCTTTGAGAACATCAGGGAGTTTTCAACTCTGTGCCTCTTCTATAAACCAGTAAAAGTTTTGACTCCTCCTCCTATTCTTGTGATATTTTCGTGCTTCAACCTGTTGCCTCTGTGAAATCCACCAGAATAGCTTTCACAGTCATCCTTTTCTGTGAAAGCTACCGTTCAGTGGAACGCTCTACCAGTTCCGGAAGGCATCAAAGCAAAAGTTAAGAATCTGCTAAAAGCTTCCCAACTCTCTAATCATTGACTTTTGTTCAGCAAATTTTTTAAACATCCCATTTTTTGCGCCTTTCATCCTGGAGATGCTGATGAGATGTGTGTTTTGTCATGTTTTACTGCTTTGTGTGTTTGTCCTCTGTTGTTTCGTTACTTAAAGCTGTTAAATGAATGTTTGAAACCTTCCAAGCCTTAGGCTCGAGAAGTCATTGTCAGTAAAAGACAACAAACAGGATCAGCAAGTTCTCACAGTGATGAAACAGGTAAATGCTCGGTGTAATATAAGTTAAACTGGAGGCAATGGATAGCTTTGTCTACAGGCAAACTCAAATCCAGCTATTAAAAAAGGTCAAATTCAAAATAAAAAGAATTAAAATTGTTTAGAATTCAAATCAATATCGAAAGGCGCCTCTGCAGTTCATGAGTGAAGTACAGTATAGAGAAAGATTCATGAAACTGGGTTTGAGTTCTGACACAGAAACATAAACTTCGGGGACTTTTTATTTTCCGTGGTTACGATTAGTCTCAGATGAGGATCGGAGACTAATCGTAACCACGGAAAATAAAAAGTCCCCGAAATTTATGTGTAGAATATTTTTGATGAAAACACTGAATAATGACAATGAGCCTTAATGCAGCCGGTACAGGATCCAAGATGGCGAAAGGCATTACTTGAGTATTTAGTTGTTGAGTGTCGCAGAATAGTGAGAAACTATTTAACAGTCTTTCAATTATGCTCCAGAAACTAAATGTGACAGACACTATGAAACTATATTATATCCTATGTGTAAAATTAATACAGTTTCTACATATTATTCTTCAGAAAAGTCAAAGACGAGGGGACAGGAGCGATATATTATGAGAAACCTGCTGCCTTGGTTTGACTGACCTGCTTCCATATGGAGCCTCGTGCAGGAGGAGGAAGGACTCAGCGGAGAAAAGGGGCAGAACAGAGGCAGAGTGCTGCTGCAAAGCCTCGGTCAGCTGCTTGCTCCGCTCCACCAGCCCTTGGGTGCACCTTGACCCGACAACCTGTTCCTTAGGCTCTATGTCCTGGCACTCAGACCGGCCCATCACCACCACGGGCTTCATATCCATCCGCTGCAGGAAGGACAGGCCGAAGCCCAGACTCTGGACCATTTCTCTGCTGTTAAACACGGAACTGTCCACCTTGGAGAGGCAGACAGGGGGGCCGTTAGCTGGCACACTCACAAACAAGGAGTGTGCGATACTTATAATAATAAATAATAAATTATATTTCAATATTCACCTGTCACGAAAGATAATCAGCAAAATATCGCACCCTTCACTGTTTTATCAATATTTACATTGTACTTTATGTTCACTCTTGTTAAGAAGATATTAAATGTAGCCAATAAAGACAGGTTATTGAAAACAGTAGATTAATAGTATATTATGTCAGTAAACCTGATCAGCAATGGGGTTTGAATAATGGTGGTTCAACCACAGAATAATCATTCAACTGAACACTTAAAATGTATTATTTGACGCAAGAAATCAAAGTATAACGTTATTTTTAACGGTCAGTTATAGAGGATGGCCTGCCACTTCTTTGAATGACAGGTAACCTCAGCATCATATCCACAAAGCGAATTAACAAAACCTACTATGATGATGACTTGTCCCTCCCTACTGAGCCTCTGATTGGCTTACCCTGATAGGCTCGCCCTACCATCAACCAATCAAGGCTAAAACCAACCACCTAAACTAATGTGAAGAGCTGGTACTGGCCAATCAGGGACAGAGTAAGGCGGGCCATACCTTCACAGTAGTAAGATTCGAAGCCTCCTGGAAAGCCAAAAGAAACGTGGCACATGCAAAAAAAAATAAAATGATAACGACAATAATAACTATTATTATCAACAACAAACACAGAAGTTATTTATCAAGTCTAAATAAAAGTCTAACCTCTAGTACGGCGAATGCAGGAGCCTGAGCCGAGCTTGCTCTCTGGAACTGGGTTAGCCAGTACCGGGCCTCCCGGGGGTCTCCACCCACTTCGTTCAGAAAAGCTTTCACGTCCCGGTAAATCAGATTCCGGTTTGCCGGAGCATGTCGGTCTGTGGCAGCGTAGTGCCCCATTTGCTCCTGCTGGACCAACGCCGCGCTTTTCCCTACCATTCCAGCCGCGTCAGAGCTGATCCAGCGCGGCTGTGGACCGAACATCTTCCGTTGCCGGTGGCCAGAGCGCCGGCTCAGCACCGGGGGAGCCGGACCGGACAGGTATTTTCCTGCCATCACCACCGCGCGACAGCCGGAAGAACCACCGTTCACTTTGGACATGATGGCTGCTGACCGCAGGACGCCCCTGGCTCAGGCTGCGATCAGTGACAGCTGTGCGAGTCGCCTAGGTTGAAACGATGATGCAAGTCTCTGACGTCATCAAACGTCCGCCTCTTTATTATTATTATTATTATTAAACATTTTTCGATAACAAATCGGCGTCTTCCTTTGATGACATCTAACAACAATTCCAAACAACATCAACATAAATAAATTAAATCAAATAAATTAGACCTATAAAGAATTAATTTCTTAATCTTATCTTAAATGGGGATTAATGAAAATATAACATTAAGTAGTTCCGGCAGTTTTGGGGAACCTTTGCTATCCAATCTTTTTAAGGAATGGAAGTTTTTAAAGGCAACAAACCTGGGAACAACGTTTAAAAAAAGAAACTACATTTCTCTTTTTAATTTAATATATTAATAAATTATTATTAGACATCAACTCCAGCTCCTCGTTGTGCATAAAATAAAACAAAAGTAAAGTATTTATGGGAAACCTGACCAGAGTGGTATGATGTTGGTTGTAGGCAGACACAGGCAACTTTGTGGAATCGTGGGCATATTTTATTGAATATTTTCTTTTCTTTTATAAAAGGAGCTGCCATATTAAATGTAATAACAAAAAAAAAAAAACATATACAAAGCAGAAAGTCAAACACCTTTTCACAGAGTGCTGGATTCCGCAAGGTTGTTCCTTGTTCCCGATTCTTTTCTCGATATTCATGGGCAGGATCCCAAGGCACAGTGGAGCTGAAAATGCTGTCCATTTAATTAAAATTGTATCTCTGCTGTTTATTCTGAAAGAATGAGGCTGAAATATTTCTTCTTAGGGAGGCTGGACTCAACCTTAGGGATTTGGAGGAGCTCTGAAATCTCGAGGGTGCTCGAATGGAGCCACTGCTGCAGTGTCAGAAATATTAAACTGATCTGTCCCAAAAACACTCCAGTTCTTCCTAACACCTACGTCTATGCGGATATAAAATCTAAAAATGATATATGAAATAGTTTTTAAGTCATCACGTTAACACGAAGGATCTGCTGCGGCGGACTCGGAACGCGGCCGCCATGACGATTCCATAAAACCCCTGACTTTTCATAATATCCCAGACTTTACGGGAATGTTATCTCTCCCCTGATCAATCCAGTTCTTCCTCTCACTGAGGTGTTTGTTGTCTATGAAATTAGAAAAATGAATTTTAAGTTATGGTGTTAAAATGAAGAATCTGTGGCGACGACGATTCCATAATATCCAGACTTTTATGGGAAATAACAGTAAAATAACTTCGGAATATTGACGTTTGAAACAGCCAGTCAGAAGTGTTGAACCTGTTGATGGTCACATTCTGCACTTTAACCACCAGAGGTAATTCTGATGAAGGAAGAAAACATCTCACCATCTGTCAGGAAGTTGAAGCGTGGGCGTTACTCAGAGTTACGACGGGACAATGACCCCAAGCGGACCTCAAAGCCCACCAGAGTTCGGTTCCAGAGGAAATCCCAGAGCATTCTTAAGTGGCCGTCACAGTCACCTGATCTGAGCCCCAGAAAAAAATCCCCGGTGGGATTCAAAGAAGTGGTTGCAGCACATAAAACCAGGATTATTCCAGAACCGGAGGCTTTTGTCCATAAAGGATGGGCCAAGATTCCTTAGGAACGCTGCCGGAAGCTGGCGTCTGGAGCCTGAGGTAGCAGGAGAGAATCGGTGTCTACAACGAACCAGATGCTCAACATTAAGGCTGGAATCATTCAGACACTGCAGGAATCTGGAAAAGTACTTTTTGGTGTTATAAAAAAAACAACAACATTTGTATTGTCTGTTGTAAAAATCTGTTTCAAATGTTCTGGTTGTGAAAACAGAAAAATTTGCCAATAAATTGAGTTATCAGTCTGACTTATCATATATAATATAATATTATATATTATGTAGATATAATTCAGCGTCAAACTGGACTTGCAGACCTCCAGAAGAGATCGTTCATGTGACGCATCTCCTGACACCGGAGCTGCCCGTAAACAAGTAAAGGAGAGGCACATGTCCGAATGTCACTCTAGCCCTCGAGGAAGAACTGACGGGAAACGATCTTCTAAGCAAACTCAAAAAAAGAGAAGAAAAGAAGGGTAGCCGTGGGGAAAGGAAGATGGCGAGACAGATGTAGGAAAGCGGGAGCTCTATAGTACTTCCTTTGCCTGTTTAAAGCTATTTTTGTCAGTTTTGCTAAAAATATTTTGTTTCCTTAGACCAAACAATAAATTTGCAATCATGTGTGAGCTGACAGGAAACCAGGTGAGAGAAGCAGAATGTGTTCCAAGATCCAAAACCGCAACTTTACAGCTTCATGGATTGTGGAAGTACAGGATCCATTTCATGTTGCAAATCTTTTTCTTCCATAGCCGTTGGGGATTTTTTGTGATGGAAATGCCGCTTAACATCATTTTTTTTTATATGTTTGGCCAGGAGTCTTTAAGTGTGTCTTTAAGATTTGAAAATGTGCTCCGATAGCGCTAAAAGCATGTTTGCCCCATCAGTAATGGATAAAACTTCTGATAAGGATGGTGGTGGTGAAAAGGAACAGGTGGACCATCTGATCTCTACATTGATTCTAGGCCTACGCTGTCGTCCCCTACAGCGAAAGTCCCCAGACCTTGTCTTCAACACAGTCCAATATTTCACCCATCAGCCCAGAGAAGATTCTCCCAGAAGCTTTGGGGGTCATCAAGGTGTGTTGTGGGTAAATTCAGACCAGTCTTGATGTTCCCCTGGGTCAGAAGAGCATTTCTCCTCACCAATCTCCCATGATGATATTTATTCCTCCTACTACCTTCTCTGCTGACCTCTACTACCTTCTCTACTGACCTCTACTACCTTCTCTGCTGACCTCTACTACCTTCTCTGAGAAAACTACATATGAATGGTGAAAATATACAATCAAAGGTGTTTGATTTGGTCTAAACCTCGAAAATCCTAAGATTCTTTAGACTTTTTCAGACCTTATTGGAGAAAATGAACCAATCTGACGTACAGCACCGCTGGAACAGCCGACAAACCTCTGGCAGAGGTCCTGCTGGTGCACACTGAACTGAACTCAAGGTTAGAGCTGGAGCTGGGAGAGCAGCCATGAGGGCCTTAACTGTGAGAAGTCAGATCTTCAGCTCTACCCGATTGGAGGCCAGAGGCTGAAACAGGAGAGAGTTGGTCACATCTCATAGTTTTGGTTTGATCCTAGAAACAGAGCTGTGGAGGTCGTGGAGCAGAGCGATGGCTTTTTGACTCCGGTATAAAGACTATGGAAAGAGGAGTGAAAAAGGGGCACAAATGTGAGGAACCAGACGCCAGCTGGAGTTGTTATCTGACAGGAACAGATTTTTTTTTTTTTTATTCGCTCACAAAAGTATAATTATCAATAAAAGAAAGATGGGGCTTCATCAAAGAATGAGAGAAAACTGGCATGGCCGGAAATATCTGCCTCTGCATCTATTAGTTTTACCGTATTTATTCTGAAAATGATGTGTGACAATGTGGCAAAATGCGTACGTTAAAAAAGCTGATAATAAAAATTAACTCAAGAAGTTATGTCCTAAAAACTTTGTTTGTAAAGAAAAAAGAAAAAACTCTCCCTATTAAGAGGTTAGAGCCGAGAATTAAATATAAATTATTAAACTCAAACGCAATGTTTCAATGATAGATGTCCCCAAGTCCAGTCATATGCCCCAAATTCGAACTAAATTGGACCAACAATTGAGAAATTATGGCCAAAAACATTCGGAGATAAAACTCCCTCTAGTGTCAGAAATAAACAACAACAGCTAAAGCCACAATTACACGAGAAAAATGTAGACTATGATCTGAAGAAAATTTGGGCAGATCAATATGGTGTGCTAAAGTGAATCCATCCTTTTTTTCCCTTCAATCATCAGTTTCTTTCTCAGATTTTAACCAACTGTGTGTCCTCCCAGGCTTCCTGACTCTACTGAACTGTCATCCATGTCTCTCATAGTGAACGAGTCTGGTCGTCTTCGCACCATCTCGGAAGGTTGTAACTCCGCCATCTCCGTGAAATAAAACAGTTGTTAATGGATCCTTCTGACCTGTAACCTGATGAACACTTGGAATCCATTCTTATGGTTTTGGCCTCATCAATGCACCAAGTCATTTTATGTTTCCTGTTTGCAAGCAGTTTGACGCGTTATGTGAAAAGCTTTTATTTTGAAGGAAGAGAGCGGAAGTTGAGTTGGCCAATGTGTTGTAAATGTTCTGCTATGGTGAGAAAATAAATTACTAGTGACCCTAATTGTGTTACTCTACTTCACCTAAGTGTTTTATTATTTTGTAGTTTCAAAATACGAGCGTGCATCTTAAATGACTGCTAATGCTGAATAAGGCCTAAATAACATATATATATATATATATATATATATTTATATTCTTCTTCTTTATTTAATTAAAGAACGACTTCTAACTGTATCCTGTCCTTCACCACCAGTACGTCACACTCTAGTGCCTCTCAGTGGTAGAGAACTGAATAGGAAATGTGGAAATTCTCATCAGACCAATGCCATGTCAATGTGTATTCTCTGGTTGTTGATTGGTTAGGGAGGACGTCCTCCCTCGGAGCATCATTTCCTGTGTTTTGGCCAATAGCAGGTCAGCATGAGGAAATAGAAACACATTGAAATACTTAGTAGATCCCGCCTCCAGAGGAGGAGAGTTAAGTGTGTCCTCCTCTGGTCTCCACTTCAAACGGACTGACTTTCACCTTGTTGCCCTGTAGGGTTGCTGTTGAATCTTAATCTGAATTTCAACAGCGGATTTATTTCCAAAGAGGAGAAATTATTTTTATAAATTATACTGAGATAGATTTGGTGATGGTTTATTTTAACCAGTTACTCTTTTTATATTTCCAGGAGTCACAGTTGGACCCATCACGGTTTATTAATTATTCTAATATCCTTCATATGCAGATGCCTTCACTGCGCCCAGAAACCATAATTACACCAGGGTCCTACTCAGAACCAGCCCAGTGACCACAGCAGCAGGTCCATGTGTTTATCTTTGTCCAAATGTGCCGACCCATTCTGGACAGGCTTTTCTTCAGAGCGACCGACAAACTTCCCAGAAGCATTTCTGTTTGTCACTGTGTGATGACATCATGCGTCTGTCTCTACTTCATCCCTATCTGTGTCTGCCATCAGGTGGGACACACAGGACTCCATCTACCCCAGCTGCCCACCAACCCACACACACACACACACACACACACACACACACACACACACACACACACACGCACACACAGTAAGGCCAGTGTGGAGGTGCACGTACTTTATAATCTTCAGGAAGTGATTAGAGGGTGTGAGATCAAAGGTTTAACCCCACGGGAAAACATTCCTCCCTCAGGGACAGACGGACGGACTGCTTCCTTATGTTTCCCTCTGACTGACACTCAGACAGTCTGAATGGAACTGTTACAGCAAAGAATCATTCAAAAATGGAGTTTCTGTCTCAGCTCTCTCCGCACTCTCATGAAGGATTCTCGCAGTGTGGAAAATTATACGCCAGGTCAGATAAAGACCCTTAAAACGTCAAGGTATCAGAACCCTCCTGTTTTCTTCTGTCTCTTTGTGTTTCTCAGACTCATTGTGTCTGAGCCTCAAACTTAATTTGGCATAAAACAACCTGACTAATAGAAAATACAAGTTTTAAATGATCATTTTATTTATTGAGTCAAAAAGATGATTGTAATGCAAAGTGGGTCTGAGTGAAAGAGGCTCCGCCCCCTTAGAAAATAAATCCATAAAACTACCAAACTGCATTCAGAACTGTTTCCAGCCGGACTGGACCCACCCAGACCGGATCACCACCAGCCCTCATCATCACTTCAGTAGACCAGCTTCAGAAGCAGAAAGTTGTCTCCTCTGTCTCACCAGTAGCACACTATGCCTAAATGTGATTGTACGCCTTCTGTCTGGGAAGGGTTCCAAATGTGTTTCTGAGGTTCTTGGACTCAACAGATCCACAGTGAGACGAGACACATTATCTACACATGCAGAAGACTCACTGGTGGAGAGACACTGGTGGAGGTTCATTCAGGAGGGTGGAGAGACACTGGTGGAGACACACTGGTGGAGTGGTCAGGAGAAAGCCCCTGCAGAACATTTAGGCTGGTCTGAATTCGCCCTCAACGCACCTCGATGACCCTCAGAGCTTCTGGGAGAATCTCCTCTGGACTGATGAGTGGAAAGTTGAATTGTTTGAAGACGGGGGTTCGGTTTCGTCTGATAGAAACCAAACACAGATTTCCACTAGAACAACATCAGACCCATACGGTCAAACATGGAGGAGGCAGTGGAATGTAATGGAGATGATCTGCTGCTTCAGGAGCAGACAACTCGCCATCATGGAGGGAAACATGAACTCTACTGTTGGAATGTCGGGTCATCAGTCTGTGAGGTCATGCAGCGAAACAATGGTCCCAAGAAGATAATTTAGTCCACCTATGAATGGGTCAGAGGGAATATAATTAAAGTTCTGGAGTGGTCTAGTCAAAGTCTGGACCTGAAACCGAAACCGAAAATTGAGAGCCCTTCCTTACGACTCAGTTCTTTATTCACAACAACGAACCTAAACTCACCATCATCACTGCTGAAGCTTCACGAAACCACCTGTCCATTTTCCCATCACTCGAGAACAACCGACCAAGATACTTAAACTCCTTGTTTCGAGGCAGAAACTGACTCCCAACCCGGAAGGGACAGTCCAACGTTGTCCAGCAGAACAACTGAACCTTATTTAATGCATTAAACACAAGCTGAGAGGTTAAACCTAGCCTGACCTCACATTCCAGAGGGTTAAACATCAGATAAAACAACAATAATGCCTTCGTTAATAATGAAGTGTGATGTTTCCTTACATTCAACTGGTTTAACAACGTTCTCCTGGTAGCTATGACGACACAGCTCCCAAACACACAACCTTGTCACATTGTCACAAAGCTGTCATATGTTGTCATCAACGAAGCCAAAACCCGTTTTCAGGTTTTGTCGTCATCTAAATAAAGTTCTGAGGCTCCTTTGGTGAGAGGGATTCGTCTCAAAAACAGAAACATCATCATTACAAAGAAAAAGCGATGAATAGAGATTCCAGGTGAGAGTCCATCACGGTTCTTCACTGGTTCTACGAGCTTACGGTCCCGTCTGCTACTGAGACAACAAACACTCTTTCCCAGCACTCTCTGTCATAAAGCCTTTAACTGATTATTATATTTATCATTTTGAGGAGGCATGACATTTTACTGAGAAAAAAGAAATCATTTTCTCTAACTGGAAAAGTGCTGCTGTAAAATCTCTGCTCAGATATAATCACATAATGATGACTGCATCACATTCCATCAGGAGACTGTCATCCGCTCATAACCAGCACCACCAGTAGAGGGCAGCACATACTAGGGTGTGTGTGTGTGTGTGTGTGTGTGTGTGTGTGTGTGTGTGTGATTAACACAGCTCTTGGTACGTGTGAACTGACATGAACTTGTACAATCAACTTCCATCATCAGATGTGGCGTTCACGGCGCCGTTATTCATGTCAGCATGTTTATCACTGACAATCTTCAAAGCTCTTAGGCGATATGTAATTTTAAGAAACATCAATTAATTCCCCAGTTCTGACATTAAACATCCTCCATTACAAACCTGTGGCTTCGACATCGCTCTCAGGGCTTTTGGAGGAGGGATGTGGGCGAGCCTCTCTCATGCTTTTGGGTTCCTGGAAGATGTAGATTGAATGTGGGGCGCTGGAGGCGGGCCCTCCTCGGTCATGTTGCCATGTACTGTCAACCTCATCTAATGATGTCATCTCATACCAGCGCTGCATGATGAACCACTGGAACCACTGGTTACTCAGTTATCTGTAGTGGCATCCTTCACGCAGAGCTCACATCAGCCGTGGAGGTGCCTGATGAAAACGGATGGATGGAGCGAGGAAGAAGACGTTAACCAATCGCTTCGTTGAGTGACAGAAAGGTTCAGCCCTCTGGAGTCCTGGTCGTTTTTTTGAATAACCCATCGACCTCGGCATGTGACTGCTGTTAAACGCCGACTCTGGAATCTGGAACTTCATCTGAATCATTATTAAGTCGATAGATATTCTAACTAATAACGACTCCAGTACGGCTCCAGCGCCACCCTTCCAACCCGTTTCAGGGTCATATATTATTAAAGAAATTTAAATAGTCGGATCTTCACTGAATCCCTGAAGTCTCTCGAGATATTTTTATTTCATAATTCTGAAGACGGGGATTTAGCCCGATTCAGCCCGACACTAGGTCTTTCGGATTTAGCACAACACTAGGTCTTTCGGATTTAGCCCGACACTAGGTCTTTCGGATTTAGCCCGACACTAGGTCTTTCGAAAACCACCTAGTGTAGCTGCTGCCTGTTGTCCTTCAGTATGCGCAGTCAGGGATTCCTGCTGATGACGATCCCATACCTGTGAGCAAAAGCCGTTAGAATATGATTGTGTAGCTTTTTTTTAATTCTGTTTATGTTATAAGCACGTGTTTATCTTTCCGGTTGCTGCAGACTGTATTTCAGGTGCTCTTACTTTTGAAGGATCACGGCAGAAGTAATATTGGTCGGCATTGTGTATGTGTTGGGATCGGATGAAATGAACGTACACTCGGTCCTCCTCGCTGTGGGTTTGACCAATTGTCCGGCAAGTGAAAATAAAACCTTTTTTCTCTCTTTGGGCTCCGTATATATTGCAATGTGGAGAAGGGTGAAAAATACTGACTCCGCCTCTTTATCTGGATCCACCTTTAAATCGAGTTTCAATTTTCACATTTGATGCTCTGTGTAAGAAATTCCGACTTCAACGCGGTAGTTGTGATCAAATGACTCTCAGTTCTGGTAATTATGCGGTAGTTACACATTTATTTACTCAGTTCCAAGAAAAGAAGAAAATCTCTGATGACACAAGTACTATTCCTCAAAATAAGAACATAAAAGTACTTTGGTTAAAGATATTTAATCTTACACGCTTTTCACAGTGTATTGCTATAATGCTCTATATGATGAAACTGTATATTCAGTTGTTTTTTTTTAACATGCACAAAATACAATTTCATTTCTGTATTACATTACAAAAAGATTACAAAAACATCTTTAACAGAATATCATTTTTTAGCTTTGAGTTTGAATTATGAAACTACACACCGGCACAGATTTTAACAACCAGACTTATTCTAGTTCAAGCCTTTGATCTCCTGCTCAACTGTATATTATTTTTGAAAACAAAAAATGTAAGAGGAATAATGCTAAATTAGATTTTTATCAGAAAATACAAAATCTTCATGTAATGTGTAATTTCCACATCTTTTTTTTTAATTCATTTTTTTGTACAAAAATTGGGTGAACCTATGATTTTCTCTCACACTGTTTGAATTGTAGAATTCAACGTTCTTCTTTGGCCCAATATGGACCTTACCCACGTGTGTGTGTGTGTTTGTAGAGAATCTGATATAAGATACCAAACAGAACCAGATGTCAGTGAGCGAGCTGGTAATTAGATGCTAAATTGAAGCTCCTCTATCGGGTCCATATATTTATAAATCTGACTCTGAGAGGGTCAGAACCTCACCTTCCACCAACCTCACTTACTGGGACCATACAAACAACATCAGCTCTGATAGGCTCCTCCTCCTCCTCTTCATCAACTGGGCATTGTGTTGGGTCACATGCAAAGAGCCTGTCCCAGCCAACTGTTTGCAGGGCCGGCATTAGCCAAATTTGGTTATGGGGCCCTCCCCAGCCCCCCCTGAATCTAGGCATGTGCATTTAAATTTAAGGAAAACAACAACTTTAACCTGAAATAAAATAATAATAATAATAATAATAATAAAAGCAGCCAGTCCTTCAGAGTCAGCAACTGACTTCCATTTAAGTTCCTTCAACCTCAACTTAATATATTATGCTCACGAACAACAATTAAATAACATAATCACACATAGTTACTTTACTCTATAAACATATATAAAGATAAAAAATATATATTCATTAATAATCCAGCTGTTTTTGTTTTTGTTCACGTTTGATAATAATCTGTTATTTATGAGAACATTGTTTACAATATAAAAAAAGCCTATCATCATCATTATAACAATAAAATAATAATAATATAATGATTATCATGTTTTATTGTTTATGACTTATGTTGACTGATAGAGCAATTAAGCTAAAATATTGATATTGATATTTGGTCATAATTTCCACTTCTGTGGCCAATTATGGGTCCGTTTACCGTTCTGGTTCATCAGACATGAATGCCGAGAGCAGAAAAAAAACCTGTTAACAGACGTCGAAGAATGAAAATAAAGACTGTCGTTGAGAAATAGCTGTAACAGAAAATTAATGAAAATTAATTCTATCTATCAAACAAATAATCAAATAACTGCTTTTTGGCCGTCATGTCGTTTAACGAGATCACTTTGAATCAGACATACTTATTAAATCCCAACCTGGGACAGGTTACGTTACAGCAGCAGGTTTCTTTACACGCACACACATAAGAAGGAGATGAAATACAGACAAAGTACAAATACATATATAGAAAAAGAAATAAAGCGATATATATAATTGACATTGTTTTGTCGAGATAACGAGGTCATTTCCACGATTGTTTTCTCAGGTTAATCACGTTAAACAGGCCTTTTACCGTTATTCTCAGAATGTTAATCATCATTCAGGAGTCCGATTAACTGATCGAAAACGAAAAAGCATCCGCCGGTTCTCTATATGATAATATATCTACTCTTTTTGTACTATATGATAATTTATCTACTTTCTATGTAATATATGATAATATTTCTACTCTGTGCGTACTATTGCATACTGTATGATGATATGTCTTCATCTATATATATATATATATAATATATGCATATACACTGTACTATATGATAATATACCTACTACACATGTATTAAACGATAATATATTTAGTATATGTGTACCATATGTTAAGTATCTACTACATGTACCGTATGATATTATATCAGCAGCTTTAGGATCATATAGTACATATATTTATATATATATATATATATAAATATATGTACTATATTTATATATATATATACCTTATATATATATATATATATATATATATATATATATATATATATATATATATTTAGCACTTTGAGATTTGATCCAAATGTAAAGTGCATTATAAATTAAATGTATTATTATTATTATTATTATTATTATATATAATACCCCCAAAAATAATTAGATGTGTGCATGTTTTAATAGTGCGGAATAATTATAATATTAATAATAATAATAATAATACATTTTATTTATAAAGTCCCTTTACAGCATTGGAGAAGTTTCTGTCGCCTGTAAACATGCTTCGCCAAAAGGTCGAGATCGTCTAATTCAAACGGACGATTATCTGTAGAAAAAGAAAATCGAATCCCGCAGTAATCTTTCAAGACGCCTCCTTTTTGTTTCTTTTTACTATTTAGTGCCAATAAATCATTTCTCTCTATTTTTTTTCTTGTACAGGACTGGAAGGACTGAAGGACTGTTTTTTTTTTTTTTACTATACAACAAAAAATATATTTATAAATATTATATTCCATATAAGAGAGATACGCATAGGTGTGTTTGTGTGTGCCTGTGCGTGTGCATGTGTTTGTTTGGGTGTTCGCGCGTGGTCATGGGCGTGTTTGTGTGTGTGAATGTGTGTGAGTCTGCATGTGCATGTTTGTGTGTGTGTCTGTGATTGTGCATTGGTGGGTTTGTGTGTCAGTGCGTGTTCATGTGTGTGCTTGTGTATGTGTGCATGTGTCTTGTGTGGGTGCATGTGCATGTTTGTGTGTGTGTTTGTGATTTGGCATCAGTGCATGGGTGTTTTTGTGTGTCTGTGCGTGTGTGGGTGTGCATGTGTGTGCGTGTGCATGCTTTTGCCTTTGCGTGCGTGTGCGCATGTGTGTGCGTGTATTTGTGCATGTGTGTGTGTTTGTGCATGTATATGCCTTTCTGTTTGTGTTTGTGTGTGCGTGTGTGCGTGTGTCTGCATGCGTGTGCCTTTCTGTTTGTGCGTGCGTGTGCATGTGTGTGTGTTTGTGTGTGGGTGGTCATGTAATCACAGACTGCATGTGGTCCTGCATCCTTGTGAGGGCGAGAGGGCAGGTTGGATTAGAGCTCAGTCGTATTTCTGATTACACAGGCAGCAGCTCGTCTGTGTACAAATCCATCAACGAGGGGTGTTAAAGTGATATTTCTCTGAGCTCCGATGGTTTCATCTTCAGTCAAACACATCATGGCTCTCTACTGGGCAGTAAACATGGCAGACTTGTTGATGCCTGACATATGGCTCCAATGCTGACGTGTTTTTAAACAGTTTCAGTTCAACGCTGGCGCGACGTGTTTGTAGTTCACCACCATCACAAACACAGAGGAGATATTCACACGCCCCCGATGAAACATAGACGGTTTGTTTTTTTGTTGTATTAAATATGTTGAAAGTATTCAATTATTGCATCTCTGACATTTTAAATGACGGTTATATTGCGTTGAAATTGTGGTAAAATAGTTTTGGCCCACATAAATGCGCTGCAGTGGATTTAGGCAGTAAGGATATTCAAATCACACGGCAGGCCTTGAAATAAATAAAAATGTTCCTGTTTGTTTTTCCTCTTCTTCTTCGGGCTCATGTGTGGAAACGCTGAAGAGGGTCATTTTCAGGGTTTCCTGTTGGCGGGTGCGACCGCTTTTCTTTTTTTCTTCTTTTCTTTTTCCAATCCATCGCCGGGCTTCGATATTCCGGCTGAATAGTGAAGTGTCATCGCCAAAGAGTCTTATGTTGACATGTTTATCCTACATGTAGGGGCAAGGTAAAAAGTCCCTAATAAAATCAGGAGACTGAAGTGATCCATCAATCCAACCATTTTGTTCCGCTTTTACGTGGCCGGGTCGTGATGGCAGCAGGCTCAGAAGGGTTTTTCCAGAAATCCCTCTGCGTAGCAACACCGTCCAGCTCATCGTTGGGGATCCCGAGGTATTCCCCGGCCAGATGTTAAATACAGTCCTTCCAGGACTGAGCTCAAATAAGTCCTTTATATATTCATCTGGCGTCGGTCCTCTCTTCCAAGGAGCCGCCATGTTTGTACAGTAGCCCGAAAGGACGAAACCAACACTGGTTCTACAGAAGGGTTTTCTGGTTTTTAAGGAATTGCTGAACAACATTTTTGTATTTTGACGGATGGAGGATCCTTCTTATTAAATAGTGTCAAACCCTCGCCGTTAAAGCAAACATTAATAACTGACTTGTGAAACCCTCGGCCTGGAGATTCAACCCAGCGGTGCGGAGTACTTCCTCTGCACGGTGACGCGACGCCAGCGGCTCAAGGTTGGCTTGAAAAACATTCTGGGGAGGGGAAGGGGGCTGGTGGGACAGTTTTACACATCAAATAAGAAAATACAATTTCAAAATACATCTAAGGAAGTTCATCACTTGCCAGAATACTGGAGGACTTCTTTTTGACCCCCTTAGGGCCCCCCGTAGATTCTTTGAAAGCCACGGCTGAGCTGATGCGTACAATTAGTTGCAATCTGGAACTTTGCTGGTAGATGCCACTACATTTTTCAGACTGCACCTTTAATAAATTCAACAAAATTGTATTCAGTAAAATTAAAAAGGGCAGCAGGTTTAGAATAGTATTCCAGACATCTCGCCCCCAAGCAGTAATTCTTTTTCTTGTCTTTTTTTCGACTGCTTGACGTAACTGAATGAAGTAAATATGAAGTTAGATTTTTGTTGTGCGGGGCAGGAAAATTCTAACGTGTTTGATTTGTTGACCGAATGAATGATTTGTGACAATGTGGATGTTAAAATGATCATGAAAAGAGGATTAAAGACGAAGAAGAAGAATTGCATTGAAGTCAATTTCAGAACGTCTAAACTAAAATAAAATAAAAATAAAACAAAATGGTCATACGATTGCACAAAATAGAGATCATAACGAAAAACAAAATTGTCAAACACTTGATACGTCTCCCTCCTCCATAAATCATTGATTGATATGGCTTCCTTATAAATAAAGAAGTGGTTTTCGTCTATCGCTCAGTTACCCCGGACTTATCTTTTAATGGAACTTCAAACTAAAATCCAACATGAAACAACTTCAGTAAATTCTTTAAATACGGATTTTGTTTATTCAAACAAAAAAGTTAGCTAACGCCCACTGGCCCTGTGTAAAAGAGGCTCCGCCCCCTTGGAAGCTACATCCATGAAACTACCAAAGACCTACACACCTGATCCCTACAAGCCCTTTTCCACCGCGTCATCACTTCAGTAGACAATCTTCAGGCTCCTAAGTCTCAGCGGTAGCACACTATGCCAAAATCAAAGGAAATCCAGAAGGAATTTGAAATCCCATAATATTCCCCACCTTGGGGACACATTTAAACATCTTCCCTGTGTTTGTCAGATCTATAAGATTCCCCTACTTTTACCAATGCTGCAGTATTTTACAAAGACAGTTCCAGTTATATTTATTTTTGATGATTGAACTTGATGACAAGGAAGAAATTGCATCACTTTCTGCAGATACTGCACGTTTGCCTTTGTGACGTTTAAATCCATGTCCTGTCTTTGTTAGTCGGCTATTGTTGACTGAGATTCTGGGTTCTGTTCAATTCGTGGGATTTGTTCGCCAAAAGTAAACCTGCATCACCAGTGTCCCCCTTTACGATAGAAATGCGACACTGACTACAAAACAACCGACATCAAAGAGAAGGAGATCACATGGAAAATTTTCTTCTTCAAGTGGAGCTTCAGTAACTTCATCTGTTCTTTTGGAGCGGACCTCCATCACATCTGCATGGCCTCGTTGCCCGAAGAATGGCAGGTTGCTGGTTCTGTAACCAGCCTGGGCTGTTTTCAGTTTTGGGACCCAGTCATTCTGACATTCCCAAAAGGACTTTTTGTTTTGTCTCCTAGCTGTTCTCACTTAGCGGCTACCAATGGTGGTCAGGGTCGTTAGAGCGCGGAGTCTTGATGTGGCCTTACGTCGTATTCACACAGACGTAATTGAAAACAATACAAATATTTATCTCACTTTTTGAACAAGGTTCGGGAGCAACAGAGGATCGGGAATGTTGGGCTGATTGGTCCGTCCCACAGGTGATAGGACCGTGACGTCATTCACTGCTTAAATGGAGAGAGGTTCTCCACTGAAGACCATGACTGCATAAAAGATGCTGAACCACTGCTGACACATGAAAACTTCTCTGGATGTAACGGATGACCTCCTGATAAGTTGATCACATGTTCACCTCCAGAACTGAGGCAGAGAGTGGACCCGAATGAAACCGTCAATCAAATCATAACATCAGGAGACAAAAACAGGAACACGGTTTGATATTTCTGATGGTGAAACTGAAACCTGGACTGTTTCACTGTATGAACCTGGACTGTTTCACTGTATGAACCTGGACTATTTTACTTTATGAACCTGGACTGTTTCACTGTATGAACCTGGACTGTTTCACTGTTTGAACCTGGACTATTTTACTTTATGAACCTGGACTGTTTCATTGTGTGTACCTGGACTCAAACAGGCTCAATGAGCTTAACGTTTACACATTAAGCTCATTGAGGTCGACCATTTTCTCATTGTTCCTTGAGATTTTTAAGCAGTTTCTTTTCAAAAACTGTTATGGATCTCGTTACTTAAACAGATTTCGTTCTGATCCAGCTTCTCATTTTGATTTATAATTTGCAAAAATACTGTAAAAGCTGTGAGAATACGTCCAGACATGACCATGGTTGGTTCCAAAAGAAGACAGTATGATATCCTCGTATAATAATAATAATAATAATAATACATTTAATTTATAACGCACTTTACATTTTGGAAAAAACAAAATAATATCTATATAAAAACATGACCAAAATGCAGCAATGTCAATTAAAAGTTATAGGTTGTGCTAAAAAAGAAAGTTTTAAGTCCTTTTTAACTTTTCAGACGTCTGTGGAGCCCTAAGATGGTCAGGGAGGGCATTCCACAGACGAGGGTCAGCAGAACAGAAGGCCCGATCACCCATGGTGCTGAGCTTAGTCCGGGGAAGGAGGAGGCGGTATGAGTGGGTAGAACGGAGGGATCGTGTTGAGGTCAGTGG
>VRLP01005781.1:0-33674 GCA_009660295.1 Lophius piscatorius
GAAGGTTTGATAGTCCCACCGAAGATTGGATAGAAAATTTTATCTGGTTTATCATACCGAAAGTTGGATAGTAAAAGGAAATGTGCATTATCAAAACGAAAGTTGGATACTCCCACCAAAGGTTGGATAGTAAAATGAAATCTGGATTAACCAACCGAAAATTGGATAGTCCCACCAATGGATGGATAGTAACATGAATCTGGATTATCAAAAAGAAAGTTGGATAGTCCCACCGAAGGTTGGATAGTGAATTGAAATCTGTATCATCCAAATGAAAGTTAGATAGTTCTACTGAAGGTTGGATAGTCCCACCGAAGAATGGTATCGTCCTACGAAAGGTTGGATAATATAATGAAATCTGGATTAAACAACCGAAAGTTGGATAGTCCCACCAAAGGCTGGATAGTAAAATTATATTGGGATCATCCAACCGAAATTTGGATAGTCCCATCAAAGGTTGGATAATAAATTAAATCTGGATTATCCAGCCAAAGGTTTGATAATCCCACCAAAAGTTGGATAGTAAAATTAAATCTGGATTATCAAAACGAAAGTTGGATAGTCCAAGCGAAGGTTTTACAGTTAAATTAAATCTGGATTATCAAAACGAAAGTTCGATACTCCCACCAAAGGTTGGATAAAAAATGAAATCTAGATTAACCAACTGAAAGTTGGATAGTCCCACCAAAGGCTGGATAGTAAAATGAAATCTGGATTAAACAACCGAAAGTTGGATAGTAAAAGGAAATGTGCGTTATCAAAACGAAAGTTGGATAGTCCCACCGAAGGTTGGATAGTAAAATGAAATCTAGATCATCCAAACGAAAGTTAGATAGTCCTACTGAACGTTGGATAGTCCCACCGAAGATTGGATAATGAATTATATCTGGATTATTTAACCAAAGGTTTGATAGTCCAAGAAAAGTTGGATAGTAAAATGAAATTTTGGACTATCCAACCGAAAGTTGGACGGTCCCACCAACGGTTGGATAGTAAAATGAAATATGGACTATCCAAACCAAAGTTGGATATACCAAATGAAGGTTGGACATTAAAATAAAATCTGGATTATCAAAACCAAAGTTGGATACTTCCAGCAAAGGTTGGATAGTAATTTGAAATCTGGTTAATCCAACCGAAAGTTGGATAGTCCCACCAGAGGTTGGATAATAAAATGAAATCTGGATTAAACAACCGAAAGTTGGATAGTCCCAACAAAGGTTGGATAGTAACATGAAATCTTGATTATGGAAACGAAAGTTGGATAGTCCCAAAGAAGGTTGGATAGTCCCAAAGAAGGTTGGATAGTCCCACTGAAGGTTGAAAAGTAACATGAAATCTGGATTATCAGAACAAAAGTTGGATGGTCCCACCAAAGGTTGGATAGTAACATTAATCTGGATTATCCAAACAAAAGTTGGATAAACCCAACGAAGGATGGATAGTCCCACTGAAGGTTGGAAAGTAACATGAAATCTGGATTATTCAAACGAAAGTTAGATAGTACCATCAAAGGTTGGATAATAAATTAAATCGGGATTATCCAACCAAAGGTTTCATAGTCCCACCAAAAGTTGGATAGTAAAATTAAATATGGATTATCCAACCGAAAGTTGGACAGTCCCAACAAAGGTTGTATAGTAACATGAAATCTGGATTAAACAACCGAAAGTTGGATAGTCCCACCTAAGGCTGGATAGTAACATGAAATCTGGATTATCCAAAAGAAAGTTGGATAGTTTCAAAGAAGGTTGGATGGTAAAATGAAATCTGGATTATCCAAATGAAAATTGGATAGTCCAAGCGAAGGTTTTACATTAAACTCCAACTTTTGTTTCCATAATCAAGATTTCATGTTACTATCCAACCTTTATTGGGACTATTCAACTTTCGTTTGGATAATCCAGATTTCATTTTACTATCCAACCTTTGGTGGGACTATCCAACGTTTGATTGGATAATCCAGATTTCATTTTACTATGCAGCCTCTTGTGGGTCTATCCAGCCTCTCAGTTGGATAATCCAGATTTCATTTTACTATCCAACCATCGGCGGGAATATCCAACCATCGGTTGGACAATCCAGACTCTCGGATGGATAATCCAGATTTCATTTTACTATCCAACCATCGGTTGGACAATCCAGCCTCTCGATTGGTAAATCCAGTTTTTTTTTTACTATCCAACTATCGATAGGACTATCCAACCATTGTTTTGATAATACATCATCTCGGTTGGATTATCCAGCCTCTCGGTTGGATAATCCAGAGTTCATTTTACCATCCAACCATCATTGGGACTATCCAACCATCGGCTGTTCAATCCAGTCTCTCGGTTGGATAATCAAGATTTTATTTTACTCTTAAACCATCGGAAGGACTATCCAACCATCGGTTGGACAATCCAGCCTCTTGCTTGGATAATCCAGATATAATTTTACTCTTAAACCATCGGAAGGACTATCCAACCATCGGTTGGACAATCCAGCCTTTTCGTTAGATAATCCCACCTCTCGGTTGGATAATCCAGATTTTATTTTACTCTCCAACCATCGTTGGGACTAAACAAACATTGGATGGAAAATCCAAACTCTTGGTTGGATAATCAAGATTTAATTTTAATATCCAACCATCGGTGGAATTATCACACTATCGGTTGGATAATCCAGCGTTATGGTTGGATAATCCGGCCTCTCGGTTGGATATTCCAGATTTAATTTTACTATCCAACCATCGGTGGGACTAAACAAACATTGGTTGGACAATCCAAACTCTCGGTTCGATAATCGAGATTTAATTTTAATATTCAACCATCGGTGGGGCTATCCAACTATCGGTTAGATAATCCAGCTTTATGGTTCGATAATCCGGCCTCTCGGTTGGATAATCCAGATTTCATTTTACTATGCAACCATCGGTGGGACAATCAAAACTTTCGGTTTGATAATCCAGATTTAATTTTACTATCCAACTATCGGTAGGACTATCCAACCATCTGTTGGACAACACAATGTCTTGGTTAAATAATCGAGATTATATTTTAGGATCCAAACATCGGTAGGACCATCCAATTATCAGTTGGACAATCCAGCTTCTCGGTTGGATGATCCAGATTTAATTTGTTTTCGAACAGTCAGTAGGACTATCCAACCATCAGTTGGACAATCCAGCCTCTTGGTTGGATAATCCAGATTTAATTTTATTATCCATCCATCGGTTGGACAATCCAGCTTCTCTGTTTGATTATCCAGATTTAATTTTAGTATCCAACCATCGGTAGGACGTGCCAACCATCGGTTGGACAATACAGCCTCTTGGTTGAATAATCAAAATTTTATTTTAGGATCCAACCATCGGTAGGACTATCCAACCATCAGTTGGACAAACCAGCCCCTCATTTGGATAATCCAGATTTCCTTTTACTATCCAACCATCGGTTTGGCAATCCAGCCACTCGGTTGGATAATCCAGATTTTATTTTAATATCCAACCATCGGTAGGACTATCCAACCATTGGTTGGACAATACAACGTCTCGGTTGCATTATCCAGATTACATTTCATTATCCAAACATTGGTAGGAATATCCAACCATCGGCAGAACGATCCAGCCTCTCGGTTGGACAATCTAGATTTAATTTTACTATCCAACCATCGGTTGGACAATCCAGCCTCTCGGTTTCATCATCCAGATTTCATTTTAGTATCCAACCATAGTTAGGAATATCCAACCATCGGTTGGACAATCAAGCCTGTCAGTTTGATAATCCAGATCTCATTTTACTATCCAACCATCGGTAGTACTATCCAACCATTGGTTGAACAATACATCATCTCGGTTGGATAATCCATATTACATTTTACTATCCAACCATCGGTGAGAATATCCAATCATCGGTTGGACAATCCAGCCCCTTGGAGGAATAATCAAGATTTAATTTTACTATCGAACCATTGGTGAGAATATCCAACCATCAGTTGGACAATCCAGCCTCTCAGTTGGAAAATCCAGATTTAATTTTACTATACAAACATCAGTTGGACAATCCAGCCTCTCGCTTGGATAATCCAGATTTCATCTTACTATCCATACTATGGTGGGACTATCCAACCATCGGTGGGACTATCCAACTATCGGCTGGACAATCCAGTCTCTCGGTTGGATAATCAAGATTTCATTTTACTATCAAACAATCGGTGAAAGTATCCAATGATCGGTTGGAAAATCCAGCCTTTCAGTTGGATAATCCAGATTTTATTTTCGGATCCAGCCATCGGAAGGACTATCCAACCATCAGCTGGACCATCCAGTCTCTCGGTTTGATAACACAGATTTAATTCTAGTATCCAACCATCGTTAGGAATATCCAACCATCGGTTGGACAATCCAGCCTCTCGCTTGGATAATCCTAATTTAATTTCACTCTTAAACCATCGGTAGGATTATCCAACCATCGGTTGGACAATCCAGCCTCTCGGTTGGATAATCCAGATATAATTTTTTTATCCAATTTATGGTGGGATTATCCAACCATCGGTTGGACAATCCAGCCACTCGGTTGGATAATCCACATATAATTTTTCTATCCATACTATGGTGGGATTATCCAACCATCGGTTGGACAATCCAGCGTTTTGGTTGGATAATCCAGCCTCTCGGTTGGATAATCAAGATTTAATTTTACTATCCAACCATCATTAGGGACTTTCCAACCATTGGTTGGACAATACATCATCTTGGTCGGATAATCCAGATAATTTAATTACTATCCAACCATCGGCTGGACGAGCCAACCATCGTTTGGACAATCCAGCCTCTCGGTTGGATAATCCACATTTTATTTTCGGATCCAGCCATCGGTAGGACTATCCAACCATCGGTTAGACAATGCAGTCCGTCGGTTGGATAATCCACATTCCATTCTACTATTCAACCATCGAGAGGACCATCCAACCATCGGTTGGACAATCCAGACTCTTGGTTGGACAATCCAGCCTCTCGGTTGGATCATCCAGATTTAATTTTATTAGCCAAACATCGGTAGGAATATCCAACCATCGGTTGGACAATCCAGCCTCTCCGTTGGATAATCCAGATTTCATTTTACTATCCAACCATCGGTTGGACAATCCAGCCTCTCGGTTTGATAATCCAGATTTCATTTTACTATCCAACCATCGGTAGGAATATCCAACCATCGGTTGGACAATCCAGCCTCTCCGTTGGATAATCCAGATTTCATTTTACTATCCAACCATCGGTTGGACAATCCAGCCTCTCGGTTTGATAATCCAGATTTCATTTTACTATCCAAACATCGGTAGGAATATCCAACAATCGATTGGACAATCCAGCCTCTCGGTTGGATAGTATAAATTTCATTTTTCATTTATCTCCATCACAGTATATTTTACTATCCAACCATCGGTGGGAATATGCAACCATGAGCTATGGACTGTTCAATGGGTTGTGTGTGTAATACCCTACTCTGGTGTCAAGGTGATTTGTGTAATATACTGGGCTATAAACACACCGTGAACCCTCAGTCTGGCCTTTGGAATCAAATACAAAATACACAAATACACACTGCCTGAATATGGGAGACTGTGTGTGTGCCATGGCAAAAACACAGTTACAAGGAGCATTTGTTATGCTTTGTAAGCAGGCTTCACGGCGTCTCGCACTTATGGTTATACCTAGTATCATAGGTACCTAATAACATCTTACCACACAGAGTACGGAAATGCCGGGTGTAAGTTGTACAATCCGAACTTTATTGCAACACAATCAGAAATACCATTAGTTTTCAAATAGACAATGTATGAACCTAGCAATGATTGTCGATCAACTGTGATTACATTCATTTATTAGGGCGCCCTCACAGGAAGGCTGTACACTGTGATGGAGATAAATGTTTAACCAAATACAGCCTCCAGTATTACCAAGATGATGCGCCACTCCAATCCATCCAGGCCGCAGCCGATACGATGCTTTGATATCGATACGACTCCATTCTTCACACAGTGAGATTTCATGTCTTCCAGACTGTCTCAGGTTATCATAGGTGGGCTTGTGACCGACCTTCTTCTTTGTGATCAGATAGAAGATGAAACATTGGTCTTTTTTAAATACAGCACACTGTCCTGTCAGTTTCCTCTGTTGCTTCAACTCTAATAAACCACAGAACCTCCGCTTGAACATCACTGCGATAACTGCCCCAATGCGACAGTCCTGACTGATGCAATGGGCCAGACTTTGGTCTTTAGGGCAGGAGAACAGGTCCCCGATGATATAGTTCATCCTAAATGTGTAATGAGCAGACATCGCCTGTGTTCTGTCACTCTGCTTCAGGTCAGATTTGTCTAGTCGATGGTTTTGGTGTCTACAGTCATAGACAATATTTTTATATGAACAAACTACGGTCGGAGGATCCGGCCCCGGTAGGGCCCTGGTAATACTCTCAAAGAAACTGTGATACATAGTCTCATTGTTATTATGTTTGGTGATTTGTTATCGATGACATGTATCTGAAATAAACAATGTTTCATGACTAAATATGTTATCATTCCCGGTCATAAAAGAATGCCACATAACTCACAGGGAACCTGTGAGTAACCTGAAGTGTGTCAAACCTTTAACATGATCTCCTTTTGAACCCCTGAGCGTCATTAGGGTCATCATCGGTGTTCTACACCCTCTAACCTGTCACTCTCAGCGAGGTTGGCGAGCCTCTCGAGTGCTGAGTGGTACTCCTTTTAGTAGCTTGGCTACTTGTCAGAGGTAACTCTACCAGAGGTCGCCTATGCTCTTGCATGGCAGGTGTCACACCCGTTCTCATCTTGAGGTCCGCAAGTCCATTTGACCCGCGTAGCGCCGTTATCTTGGATAAGGGCGCCCTTGGCTTGGATGTTATCAACTCCCCCTTCGTCATCATCATGGTTGCACTGTAGTCCCGTTCCAAAGTCTCAACAGAGAACATGTCACCATCGTGTACATTGTTAAATACTTCAACCGTGTCCTTCCACTCCCAATCCTCCTCAAGTTCAAGTAAGTGATTGCGATTGTCACAGTTGACTCGTAAAAGTATCTTGTTCTGGTGATATACGGTAGGAAAATATGGTACAAAACGAGCTCACGTTTTTCACGGGTACACTCGAGTACCCACTTGAGTACACGCTCAATCTGGGGCCGTGGAAGGTGCATCTCGGTCCTAGTCTAGATTCGATCACGTGCCTTTTATCGTATGCTTCACTAGGTGCATTCTTACGAATCGCCCTTCTGATACCATTCCCGTAATACAGTGGTGCGGAGCACTGGAAACTCTCCTCTCCCAGCACACACTTCTTGAACGTGAGTTCATCAGGGGTTCAATCCAAGCCATTGCTTCCGGTATCACAGAGCGCACCGGGTCCTTGTTGAAGTCCAAGGTGAATGTCAATCGGGGCGTAGGGGACCGCTCGCAGTTGCCAGCATTTGAACACTGGCCGAGTGTTCAACCGTTCTGGTTGTCGGCGTATCTGTACGTGCACAGCTTGTATTTCTCCATGGCCGGGTTCCTGCCTTCATGAGCTGGGACCTTACACGTGGCGCACATCATGATCATGTTGTGCGCAGCATCATTGGAGCCCATGATAGCATTTATACCAGAAATGACCAAGTGTCCATTTTTCAACGTAGTTTTTAGGTGCTGCTCGTGGATCTGGGTTAAGATGTAACCTAGCACCTTGCAGGCAAAGTGACACTGTATGTCGACCGCTCTGGGACATATATCCGGAAGACAGGCTGCTGCACACAGCTTGTAGACAGCGTTGGTCTCCAGACAGATCTGTCCGAACGATAGCTTGTTCAGAGCTTCCATTCTGTTCTTGTTCATCTGCTTCATGTAACCCCTCAAGTCAGAGAACTCCTTATCATCTGGGATCTCGGTCCACGGAGGGATCCATATGTCAAACACAAAATGACATGACTAACTTCATGGCCTCGGCAAACACCAACTGGTTGATGCAGAACGAAATCCTCCGACTGATGACCCCCATGCACACAATGTGGCTGGCGTGTAGGGCGGCCACACAGGTGTCTCTGGCGGTGTCAAATCACACTGAACTGCATAATCTCAGACTCTGCAATCATTGTAGAGGACTGGATCAGGTTTTGTCTGTACAGGCACACTGCAGCTATATGGTCCATCTTGTGGTTCTCCACAGTGTCCTGTATCTGCTTGGTGCTGCGTGTGCGGGTCACATGCTCAGGGAACTCAGGAGGTTCGGTTCACTGTCCGTAGTTCAGCTTTGCTGCGAGGGCTAGTGTTCTGCGTTTGCTCTTTACGTCATCACCTTATCAATGCAGGTCTTCGAAATGGGCATGTGCTTGTGGATCATCACTTTGACAAACAGATCAGGGTACTCCCTATCGATAAGTTTTTTCCAGGGAGTACCTGAATACCAACAGTCCTCTGATGTTCACCTTCTCGATACCTGAGGAACAGTTGAGGTCACTCGTGAAATCTTTCAGCTTCTCCACAAACCCCATGTCTTCTGTCATGTTTGGGTTGTACCTAGTATGCATAACTTTCTGTTTGAGCCATTCTGTGTTTGTGAGTTTAGATAAGAGTGATAGGAACAACGCCTTACCTTCTCCTTTGCTTAAGCTGTCCGTAATCCCACATATGGTATCTTCAAGAACCTTGAGTTTTAGAGATGTTATAGGCTGTGGTAAGAAAACCACCTGCCTGCCTGACTGACAGGCTGGTGTGTACATGGAACCCTGCAGTTCCTTGACTTTCTTCTTTTCCACTTTATTAGAATTCAATGTGTCGCGGCAGATATCCACCCAATCAAACATGGGTCTGCTATGCACATTGAGAAGTTCAACAAATGCAAGGCTAAGCTGGGCCACTTTAAGATGAACAGCTGTGGTATGAACATCATATATCTGTACAGGATGGCAGGGGCCAGAGTTATCAAGTTTGTGTGCACCAGCATGAAGTTGAACAACGTGGCGCCTTTTGTCATTGCCAAGGTCAGAGAGCTGCACAGAAATCCCCAAAAAGACACCAGAAAACTTTGCCAGCTGGCAGATGTCAGCTTCTCTAAAATGGATGAGATGATCGGAGTGGGAGGAAAGAGTCTCTTTGCCGTGCTTGTGTATAACTTGGTTGACTCACATCTGTGCGCCAGGCTGGCTAAAGTCCTCAACCCCAGCTCTGTTTCACTGATGTAGGACCACTCTCAATATAGACGTTGTGGTACACAGAAGGGGGGGATACCTTTGACGGTCCTGTGCATAGCATTCACTCAATTCAGATCGCTCAGCTCAAGTTTATACTCAATACTCTCAGGGTCAAAGCGGGTCCCGTGGGTATGACACTAAACAGCCACCTGAGATGGTATCCTACATTTGACTCATACAATGTAAACGGTGAAACGTGGAATGGGGAGCTGCATGAAATCCTCTCACAGGTCTGCACTACTCCGGACAAGGCATGGATCTGGAGCTCTCGTTCAACTTCTCGAGCATGTGCCCCTCCATCATGGGCGCCCTCACCATCTCAACCGATACCACCAGCCCCCTGGCCTCCCACTAACTTCCCTCACGATATATCCGGGTGGGTGTGTTACAACTGGGAAGTGGAGGGGTTCCAGCACGCCTCACTCATCCTCAAGTACGATCAAGACCGAGGTGAGTTTATCCGAGCGCCTGCCATATTCTTGTCCTCGGTCGAGTACTATCTCAATCAGCGAGCCGAGTTCAAGGGGGTCTATTACAAGATGCAGGAGGGGGGAGTGTAAAGTGCTGGCCAACTCCTTCTCCGGAACAGCTCCCCACCCCTGCGGGCCTTTAAATCTGGTAGGCAACAGATTTCCATGGTAAACAGCTGCTTGTCTACCTTTTACAAGCACCGCTGCCCTGTCGTCTACGGAGATACCGACAGCGTCATGGTCTTGGTCAGATACGGACCCAATGACCTTGCTGAGAGCGACGTGCCGAGAGGAACATTCACCAAGGAAGGATACCCTGTGTTCGTTGCCTGAAAAACCTGGTTTAATGAATCGGCCGACGTCACCGGACCCTTCGTCAAAGATAAGAGAGTCAAGCTCGAATATGAAAGCAGTTGCTCTGTCTATTGCCTAAAGACGAAGAAGGTCTAGGATATCAGAGGCCAATGTTGTGAATTTATTTTTTTATTTTTTTCTCAGCTTAAAAGACCTACGTGGCTCTCACTCACACCCTCAATGCCCAAAAATCACCAGAGCTTTGCTCATTCTGGAGGCAGAAGAGATGTTACGGTGTCCTACCTGATCCCCAACGGACATCAGGACCTGCCCCACACTGGAGCTGGAAGGTGGCACCAGCCTCGCGCCATATCTCAGGGACAAGGACGGCGTCTCAGAGGACGCCATCCTCACCATGAAACACGGTTAAACACACTCTAAACAATACTAACCCTTTACACAATTTATCGAATATAATACAATGGTCATACAATTTATAATCAGTAGGAAATCGATAGAAAAGTTTTCAAATTTTCCCTCGCTCTTCTCCACCATACTCCCACACACCGTAAGAAGAAGAAGAACAAGAAGAAGAAGGAGAAAAAGAAGAAAAATGAAATGACAAAGAATGAGTTAAACGAGAACAAGAAGAATGCGAGACCAACCCGTCGAGAAACGGTAAAATTGAATGTTCCTCGGTGGCGTACGACAATCAGGACAGAGACAGAGAGGCGAGGCGACGAGCGAGTACTAGGATGACTCCGGGACCCACACCGTACGCAGTGTCCCACGCCCGGGACAGTGTCTCGACGTTCTGCATGTTCATCACAGCGGCGATAGACAAGGTCAGCCTGGTGATGACAAATCTGGAGAGGTTTCAGAAATATGGAGACACCTGGAAATTGATGGATGCGACCGACCTGCGCGCCTACATAGGGCTGCTAATCTTAGCAGGCGTGTACAGGTCCCGAGGCGAAGCCGCGGCCAGTCTATGGGACGCGGAGAGCGGAAGGGCAATCTTCCCCACCACGATGTCGCTCAAGGTCTTTCACACCTGCTCAAGACTGCTACGATTCGACGACCGCGAGTCGAGACCCAAAAGACGCATGACCGACAAATTGACAGCAATACGCGAGGTCTGGGGCGAGTGGGTGGCGTGACTGCCGTACATCTAAAACCCTGGGACCTCGCGTGACGGTGGACGAGCAACTGGTTCCGTTCAGAGGTTGTATACATTTTCGGTCGTGTTGTCAGGCCGTAGAGAAAGCTATCGTCACCGCCCAAGTTTGTGACACATCCGCTCTCTCTCTCTCTTGCCTTCTCTCTCTCTCTCTTGCCCAAAGGTTGGTCTTCTTTCCGACAGGATATGCCCAGCAAGCCGGCAAAATAGGGGATCAAGACGTGGATGTCCTGCGACGCCAGATCCAGCTACACATGGAAGATGCAAGTGTACACCGGGAACCGACCGGCGGCGCCCCGGAGAAGAACCAGAGGATGCGCGTCGTGTTTGATGTGACGGCGGGGCTGTCACGTGTGACAACTTTTTCACCTCCTACGAACTCAGACAGCAGCTCCTGAGGAGAGACATCCCCATGTTCGGCACGTTTCGCAAGAACAAGCCGAAACTGCCGCCCGCGCTGCTGCTCGCTCCGCAGGGGAGAGAGGTGTTCTCGTCTAGGTTCGCCTTCACACGCACCACCACGGTGTCCTATCTGCCCAAGAAGAACAAGTACGAGGTACTTCTGAACACGCCAACGCCTCCCTTTTCTCCCATGAACAAAGGGAGGCGTGGACAACCTGGACATGGTGATCGGGACCTACAGCTGCCGAAGGATGATGGCCCGCTGGCCCCTGGTCGTCTTCCACAACATCATCGACGTGTTCTCCTTCGACGCCTTCGTAATATGGCGAGAGCTCAACCTCGACTGGATGCCGAACAAGCGGACGGTGTTCCTGGAGAAGCTGGGCAAGGCGCTCATGACACCGTTCATCATGAGACGGGAACGTCTCCCTCGCAAGGACGCATCCGTTGCAGCCGTGCGAGCGGTTCGGGTGGCCGCATCGTGCGACCGACCTGGGGATGTGGTGGACGAGGACCAAGCGGCCACCCCGGTCCGGCCCCCGCAGCCTCGGCTGCAGCCGCCGGGGCCAGCAAGAGGAAGAGGTGTCGGATGTACCCATCCAGGAAGGACTGTAAGGTGCACACCGTGTGCTGCCGGTGCAGGACATACATCTGCAGAGGCTTGCACGCGCGTACTGTTTTCCGATTAAGCCCGAGGTGGGACAGCCGGGTCCCTATGACCCAGAGGGACACTGGGCACGCGTCCAGAATGCCAGGACCGCCGGGGCCACGGGAGGGTTAATATTAATGTAAAATTTAGCGACAGCTTATAGGGAAATACAATACAATAATAATAATAATGATAACAACAATAATCATCATCATGAGCATCTTGTGATCGAGCAGGTCCACAGCAGCAGAACCAGTCACCAACCATGTGACCTAAAAAGGCGAGAAAACTCAAAGGCTCCAAGGAAGAATTCACGTTAGTAACATGCATTTAATCCATTAACATGCATTAAAGTGAGAGGGACGTATAAAGAGGGACAGTGAGAGAGGAAGAGAGAACAGCTCAGTGCATCATGGGAGATCCCCTAGCAGTCTAAAACTATAGCAGCATAGCTAAGAGCTAGCTTATGCCAGCCTTAATTGTAAGCTTCATCATAAAGGAAAGTTTTAAGCTTACTTTTAAATGTAGAGAAGGTTTCTGCCCCCCGAACCCAGATTGGGAGATGGTTCCACAGGAGAGGACCCCAAAAGCTGAAGTTTCTGGTTCCCAATCTACTACTGGAGACTCTGGATAGTACAAGTAACCCTGCATGATGGGAGCGCAGAGTTCTGATTGGACAGTATGGAACTATGAGCTCCTTCAGATATGTTGGTTCTGATCGTTAAGGGCTTTGTAAGTGAGCAGAAGGATTTTAAATTCGATCCTAGATTTTACCGGGAGCCAATAAAGGGTTGCTAATATAGGAGAGATATGTTCTCTTAACCTGGTTCATGTCAGCACACGTGTAGCAGCATTCTGGATCAGCTGGAGGGGCTTCAGAGATTTATTGGGACTCCCTTCTTGTAGGATATTACAGTAATCCAGCCTGGAAGTAACAAAGGCATGAACCAACTTTTCTGCATCTTTTTGCGTCAGAATGTTCCGTATTTTAGAAATATTACGCAGATGAAAAAAGGCAGACCTAGAAATCTGTTTTATGTGGAAATCAAAGGACATATCCTGATCAAAGATAACTCCCAGGTTCCTCACAGTGGTGCTGGAGGCCAAGGTCATACCATCCAGAGTAGATATATGATCAGATAAATTGTTTCTAAGGTGTTTGGGTCCCAGCACAAAAACTTCAGTTTTATCTGAATTTAATAATAAAAAGTTGCAGGTCATACAAGTCTTAATGTCTTTGAGACACGCCTCTAAGTTGGATAAGTGATTAGATTCACCTGGTTTCATTGATAACTAAAATTGTGTGTCATCTGCATAACAGTGAAAGTTTATGGAGTGTTTCCTGATAATGTTGCCTAAAAGGAGCAAATGTAATTGATTATACTGGCCCAAGCACAGATCCCTGGGGATATGCAAGGGTAACGGAGTTCCCCAGGGATACAGCTTGAATGTAGCCAAGCTGAAAAGCCAACTTCGATCCATTAAGAGTCTCATTGAGGATCTCATCCTGGTGCAAGAGGTCCTTTGCATCCGCGTAGCCAGCACTGTCCAGTCTCAGATGTGGTAAAGACTCTGGCTAACGTCATCGACCGGTACTCACAGCATTAACCCTCCTGTTACATTCCTCTCTATAACACCGTAAACCGTAGAGAGGAAAATTTCAGCGTTTCAACCGTAGCACTGAAAACGCTGAAACTTCACTCACAAACTTCATCTCACCGCTGGCTGAACTTCCCCCAGAACCTGTCTTGTCTCTCAAACCTCATCCACTTTGCAGTGTGAACCCAGTATGGTCCTCTGCTAGAATGTTCTCGTCACCTGCTAACGTCAACCCTTTCTCCCGCTCAGTTTCTTCTGCAATGATCCCTTGCGTTCTCAACCGTCCGCATTTGTCACGTCTGTAGTTGAAACCTGACAACCTGTCCTCGCTGCCAGCCACTGTATCTTCTTCTCTTCCGCTGCAGCAACCATAGACCGGGTAATCAACCATTCATCTATCTTGCACGGAGTCAGCCCCTTAACAGACATACCTCAGACCAAAACTTGCAACTTATATTTACCTCGGAACTGGGTGACCTGAGATTTTGATTGTTGGTGATTTACTGTCTCTCAGAAGGCAGGACAGCGGATTTCATTAAGATAATTCCAGCTCTCCTTGACCTTCACCCCTCTGTTCACACTGTGATTTTCCGGTACAACCAATGTCATGTCCAAATAATATTTCAAACTGCACTATGAGCCTGAATACTTAACCTCCACAGCTGAGTCGCTGGGGAGGTGTGTCCTGTATGGTCCCCTTGCAACCACGTCCAAAAGCTTGTTTAGGTTCAGTCGTCTCTGTAGCCTTCAACTTTGGATGCTAAACTTCACTCTGCCAACGGAATGGATTTAATCAGTCAGTTTGACTCCCTGATTAAGGGAGTTGCAGGTCATACAACTAACAGAAACAATCTGATCCCTGTTGCAGCCTAATACCCTCAAATAGCTGTTGGTTTCATTTTTCATTAAACTGGAAACACACAGTTTGCAATCTAGGAGTCTTCTCACTGAGAGAAGCCTATTTTAACAAACGTGTAACTTTGTTACTAAAGCATTTAGACACAAGTTTGGAGCCCCGTTATAGTCATTTGTGACTCCAATTGAATGAAAACTATGTTTTTACAAAGTTTCATGTGTTTTTAAGGTGGAAACATACTTTGCGATTTAGGCGCTCTCGTTTAGAGAAGTCTATGTTCAAAAACGTGTAAGTTTGCTCCTAAAGCATTTGGAAGAACTTTCAAATCTAGATATAGTCAAATTTGAGTTGCAGTCTGGACGCTGAAGGGGTAGGACGCTGGCGTTGTCTGCTCGCCGCTTCTCCATCAGAGGTCTACAGCCTGCAATACTATAAACCGACAAGTATACCTTTATTTTTGCTCACTGGCAAACCTTTTGGATTTATATCCGTATTTTTATATGTTATTCTGTATTTGTATTTGTACGAATTCTACCGAGTCTGGTGACGGTCCGCTTACCTGTTGCTGGAAGTGTGCCATCACCCGGAGACTTCTGTATCTGTTTGTTTCATCGTTTATGTCCGTTTCTGTTTGTTCATCGTTGATGTCAGTTTGTTTATCCGTCTTGTTTATCACTGCCCCCGTGACACTTTCACCAAAAGCCACTTTTGATCACTTGTTGATATCTTGTTGATAGCTTTTTTCTGTGCGTCTCGTCCATGGCTAAAGGCTAATAACGGTCTACTCTCCACAACTGGCATGATGATAAATTATTCCGTCACCCAACTGATGAAATTCAACTGGCTAACTAACAACTACAGCACTCCGTTGTGCATATCGGTTATTAAAAAACATGGACTGCTCCGCCGGCCCCTTTACGTTCACAGAATTTGGCGTTCTAAGTTTGTCTACTCCCACTCAGATAACTCCATTCCGTCCTTTTGATATGACATGCGCACCGTCGCGTCTCAGACGTATTATCAGAATTCTGTCGCTCTTCCCACTAGCGGCACTGGAGTTTCCTCCATAATGTTACTGACTGTGCGGGTAAGAAAAGCCGGCTTGTCGAGGTGCGCCCTCTGGAGCCCAGTTCCTTGGGTAAGGCTTTAGTTTTTATTATGAAATTAATCAATGGAGTTAGTAGGTGAACAGATGAAGAAGGAGGAATTAATAAGTGGTGGGCAGACGCGTCTCAGAACGCTGTCACCTTTCGGACTAGTAGCCCTGGAGTTTTCACAACAACGCTACTCACTGAGCAGGATAGAAAACGTGGAGTGGATTTCAGTCTTCTTTGGCCGATACAGAGACTAACTGCTCCATCTAATATTAAAATTAAACTCTTTAATACACAATCTCTCACAAACAAATCATGCCTCATACATGACCAAACTCTGGAGAAGTGTCTGGACGTGATGTGCCTTACAGAAACCTGGCAACAACCAGATGTTTTTTCTGTCCTGAATGAGACTTGTCCCGCCGGCTACTGTTACCTCCAGAAAGTCCGCGCTGGTCGTGGTGGTGGTCTGGCTGTCATCTACCGCAGTGATTTGGACTTGTCTCCAATGTCCCTCCCTGAGAATCTCTTCTTTTGATTGCCTGGCATTTAATTGTAACCCCCCTTTCTCCATAATCTACCGACCACCCAAACCAAACCCAGCCTTCATCTCTGACATGTACAATCTTTTCTTTACATTTTACACAGCCTCTGCCAGTATTTTAGTACTTGGAGATATGAACATTCATGTCAACTCCCCTGCATGTCGTTTTGCATCCGAATTTCGCCAACTACTGGATTGTCTTAATCTCAGGCAACTCGTCGATGTCCCCACCCACAACATGGGACACACTCTGGATTTAGTCATCACTGACTCTGCTCCTCTCAGCAATCTTCTTGTGTGCGATCTGGGTTTGTCCGACCACAAGGCCGTCTCCATGGAATTGTCACTTGTGTCCCAACTCACCAAGCCCAAACGTCAAATCTACTTCAGGAATTTGAAAAACATCAACCCAGAAACCATGACAGTTGTCCTCCAGCATCTTCTTTCTGCAAACTTTGTATTAGCCAATGACTCAGTAGATTTCTACAATAACTCCCTGAGTAGCATCCTGGATCGTCACACCCCTGTAAAAAGTAGAACAGTCACCTTCTCTCGCTCAGCCCGCTGGTTCACCAGCGAGCTACGGAAAATGAAGTCAGCTGGGCTTGTCCTCGGGCGGCGTTGTCCTCGAGCGGCTTTGAGAACACCAAAAGGTCTACTCAAAGTCCCTTAGAGAGGCTCGGTCACTGTTCTACTCCAACATCATAGAAACCAATCCTGGAAATTCTAAGCAGCTTTTTTCCACTATCAATCATCCTCTAAAACCACAAACTCCCCCACAGAAGAGCACCTTAATAATTTTATGGCTTTCTTCAAATCGAAATTTGACTCAATCCGTTCTGTCCTTTCTGGTTCCTCCACTCAACCTATCCAGTCTGCTTACTCACAGTTTGAGATATTCCAGCCTCTAAATTTCTTCCTAAAAATCTCACAGCAAGAGGTTATAATCAGGACGATCAGACCCTCCACCTGTGCCCTCCACCCCTTTTCTACAGCCCTAGTGAAAACTAACATCTCTTCCATCAGTCCCCTGACCACCGCTGTAATAAACCAATCCCTGCAGGATGGCTTAGTTCCTGCTGCCCTAAAAGCCGCCATAATCAGACCACTCCTCAAAAAACTCACTCTCCATCCAGAAGTTTTTGCTAATTACAGGCCCATTTCCAAACTCCCATTCCTCTCCAAAGTACTGGAAAAAGAAGTTGCTGCCCACCTCCAGGACCACCTCAAATACAACAACCTCTTTGAAACCTTTCAGTCTGGTTTCCGCTACGCCCACAGCACAGAAACAGCTCTGCTTAGAGTCACAAATGACCTTCTGATGGCAGCAGATGCTGGTTCACCTTCCCTCCTGATTCTCCTTTATCTGTCGACTGCATTCAACACTGTTGACCCAGGAATACTTCTACACCGCCTACATCACACCATTGGACTCACTGCCACCGCCCTAAACTGGTTTCAATCCTACTTCACCGACAGAACAGAATACGTTTCCCTTGGAAGTTCAAGGTCCCGGACACACATCATACTTCCCCTTGGCCATGTCATCAGTCAATATGGACTCTCATTCCATTATGGAATTATTTCCAAACTCCATTCTTCACTCACCTTGAGTGATGCTGAAAAGCTGGTCCACTCATTTGTCTCCTCCAGACTGGATTACTGTAAAGCACTTCTCATCGTGATCCCTGATAACAGTCTTCAAAGACTTCAGTATGTTCAAAACAGTCTGAAGGATCCTGATGAGAGTTCCTAAACACCAACACACCACCACCGTTCTTCATTCCCTTCATTGGCTTCACATCTCCACCAGGATTGATTATAAGATCTCCCTCCTCACTCACCAGTGCATCCATGGTAACGCACCCCCCTACCTAAAGAACTGCTCACCCAACTGATGTCAACACGATCCCTCTGTTTTACCCAATCATACCGCCTCCTCCTTCCCCGGACTTAGCGCAGTACCATGGGTGATCGGGCCATCTGTTCTGTTGCCCCTCGTCTATGAATGCCCTCCCTGACCTGATCTGAGGGCTCCACAGACGACTGACACATTTAGAAAAGGACTAAATTTGGCTCCAATTAAAGGCCGACAAGATTTTCAATATGTGATATAGTAAGTATATCTTACTTTGTAATTTTGTCCGTCTCTGAGAGACTGAGAGAAGCCTAGTTATGCAAACATTTGTAACTTTGCCCCAAACGCACTTATATACAAGTTTCAAGCATAGATATAGTCCATTTTTCTTATTATTAAAGGCATACGAAGCTTCCCCAAAAATGTATGCGTTTTTAAGTTGGAAACATTTACTTTCAATTTAGGCCGTCTCTCCCTGAGAGAAGCCTATTTTTTTACAAAGATGTGTTTCCTTGCTCCAAAAGCACAAAGAAACAACTTTCAAGCCTAGATATAGTCAAATCTAGCTACAATTTAAGGAAGACAAAGTTTTCACTATGTTTCATGCGTTATTATGCTGGAAGCACATACTTTGCAATTATACCCATCTGTCGCTGAGGGAAGCCTATTTTTACTCACGTGTAACTTTGCTTCAACGAATTGAGAAACAAGTTTCAATCACAGTTAAAGTCAAACAGGCAGCCCTTTTTTTTTTAATACTAAAAAACAAGTTTCAAACCTAGATATAGTCAAATTTTGCTCCCGTTGAAAGCAGAAAAAGGTTGTTTCCAAGTATCATATATTATATAGCAAGTAACTTATACTCTTTCATTTTTTGAGTGCTCTCACTATATATATATATATATATATATATATATATATACCAAAAGCACCTCGCAGTAGTAGTTTCAAGCCTATTTATAGTCAAATTTCATCCCATTAAGGCATACAAGGTTCTCAATAAGTTTTATTTATTAGATAACAAGCAACACATACTTAGTCATTTTGGAGTCCTCTTGCTGAGGGAAGGCTGTTTTTACAAACATGTTTAACTTTGTTCCAAAAGCACGGTGATCAGGTTTCAATAATAATAACACCTTATACTTATAACGCTTCACACAAAACTCAAAGACGCTTTACAGAGTATAGTTTGGACGGAGAAGCGGAACTTTTCAGTCCCACAACATCAGCGTCCCCTGCAAATATGTACATGTAATTATATTCATGAATTTGTTACACAGAGAGAAAGACAACCATTCACACTCAAATTAACTCATATGGGCAATTTAAGGTCAGGGTCACCAATTAACGTAGGTTAGATTTGCATGAGACTTTTTGGAGAAAATTATTAGTTTGGGTGGATAACAGTTTGATGAAAATGTATATGCAGATACAGATGATGTCTGTGCCGATCTGTGCATCAGTAGGTGGTAACATCAGTATTTCCCCAGAACTTTTTCAAATACAGTAGCAAGAGCTGACTGAGAATATGCACACGTCAGTTTTTTGGTCATTTATTTCCAACATAATAAAAAAAAGTGAACACAAGCAGAGAATGACTAAATATACTGCATTTATTGCACACTACCACACTTCCCTTCAATGGAGGCAGTAAAGTTAATATGAGACATTATTTTTTTAACTAAGGTACTTTGTAAAAATAATTGAATACATAAAAATAACAATTCCATATGAAAAAAAGTAGGGCATATTCAATGACCCTACAAATAGTACTTTAAAATAACTGATATATCCTGTATTATGACTGGCTCAGATTGCCACCACAAAAAAGGGGAGACAAAGTTCTTTATTAACCAGTTAAACCAAATTGAGCCAATCAAACTACAAAAAGCACACAGAGATCACAGAGTTCAGCCAAGGCACAAAAGTACCCTAGGTCTAGGAATCGCCATTTCTCCAATAATGGATACATGGATGAATATTACGCTATAAATGCAATAACTCATGTTAAGGAGTCATCACCAGCCTGTAAATCTACCAACAACTCTACCGACCAACTCTCTGACTATTTCCCAAATACTGTAGCCTGTCGTCTCCTGCGACTTCCACTTCAGCATCTCTGTTCAGAACACTAGGGCCCCTGCTCCACGCAAAATAAACATCCCCTAACCCTAACCCATCAAAAATACTAAGCAAGCAATAGCCTAATTGTGGCAGCACTCTTCCTAAGAGCTTCTTTTTTTCTTTTTTACATAAACATAATGTCGCAAAAAAGGAATCACATTGCATGCAGGAGTGAAAAACACGTGAGGGTGCAAAACTCAAAGTAGCAAAACCAAAGCAGGATGCATTGTGCCTGTTACAAGAGCAATGAGAGAATGATCAGTCTGTAGCAGTAAAAATAGGAACTCCTCATTGCCAGACGTGCTCCATGTTACCCAATCTACCACCTGCAGAAACACTCACGTTAATAGTATGTAACCCCAGGGTGTCACCCCAGGGGACATTAAATTCTATAAGTACTTAACAGCCGCACTTACCAGCAGTAAGCAGCGTCTGTGGTACTGAAACAGGGGCCGGCCTAAATTTATTTATTTTTTGATAAATGCAATAGGCCTTTAAAAAAGGGGTGGATAAAAAAAGCATCTAAATGACAAGGTGGGCAACTTTCCTAACATCAATGGGATGGGACACATATACTTCGTAAGTTTGGAGTCCTCTCACTGAGAAATGCCAATTTCTACAAACGTGTGTAACTTTGCCCCAAATGCACTTGGAAACAAGTTTCAAGCCTAGTTATAGTCAAATTTGGATCCCATTTAAGGTAAACAAGGTTATCAATAAATAGCTAATATGATTATACAAGTTACACATACTTTGTAATTTGGGGTTTCTCTCGCTGATTGAAATTTATTTTTAGAAGAGTGTAACTTTGCTCAGAAAGTAGTTAGTTACAAGTTTCTAGTCTAGATATAGTCAAATTTGCCATGATGACCTTCTCTCGCCGAGAGAAGCCTATCTTTTAAAAATATGTGTAACTTTGCTCCTAAACAACATAGATACAGAAAGGCAATACATTCATAAAAAGAAAAAAATCCACATACCTTATCTCGTAATTATGAGAAAGAATCTCGAAAAGAAACCGACAAAGAAAATAATATTTCCACCAAGTTTTATGTGTTATTTAGCTAAGATCACATACATGATCATTTTGGCCATCTTCACAGCTCTTTTTGGGACAGTGATGTAGTTTAATTTTGTTCAAAACCCACCAGAAAAGAAGTTTGAAGTCTAGTTTTAATTCAAATGTATACACTTGAAGATGTCAAATGTGAAAGTGAAAGTTTTGCTGTAAATATTGAGCTCAATTTATTTTTTATCTTCAATACCTCTCAACAGTCAGATTCTGTTGTAAACAAAAAACATCACTTCACATTTGACACATATTAGTTTTTATTGTGTAAACATTGCATAAGCAATGCTTTGTTAGTTCCAGGTTTATTTTTCAAAATAATTTGATATAGTGATAGATGCCGGTGAATATTATTTTGCACTGCCGATACACATATTTAATTTTTACCATAGAAAGAAGTCAAATTGATGGTTTCTTTTCGAACTTTCCTTTAATTTTTCTAACCAATTGAATCACACTCAAAAGGCAGCATGAAGATTGCGTAGCCATGTCTCCTAGGTCTCAAAGAGGGGATATAATGGTAAGTTTGTTAATCAAATTTGTTTTTTATTATGGCAAAACTTAAAATACATTCTAAAATACACATCTACAGCTTAAGGGCGTCACAGGGGGATTTAACTCGTAAGAAAGCAGATGATCTGTGGAAGTCAACTTGTGCTTCAAGTTGTTGTATCTGATATCAGTGAGAAAAACAAAGCATATATATAAATATATATACTCATAAATATTTTTTCACTGTTCATATATTTACAGTGAAGATATATGATAACTTTTTTCAAACTTTTTTTACCAAAGAAACAAGTAAAATGAATTATTTATTTTTTAGACATTTCTTTTTTTCATAATTTGAATCAAACTCAGAGTAAATAGTAGCATGAGGTTTATGTTTTCACAATGTATGTTTTCTTAGATTTCAACTAGGTTAACTAGCTTAGAACCAGTAATCAGGGTTTTTAAATCAAATACTTTTTATCTATTATGGAATAAATTGATTTTGCTTAAAACAAGTTCAAAAAAACAACACCCTCAGCACATTTCAGCAGAAGTGTGCAGTGGTCCCAAATTAACAGTAATAAAAAAAAAAGGAAAATAACTATTTGTGTACTTGATTATCAATTTGCACATTGAGATGTTATTTGTCTATGAACATAAAAGATTAGACGGTTATTAGACGCTAAGATGGTTATTGTTATTGTATCTTTTCTCCTAGTCAACAAATCTTGTGAGTAAATAAACAAACAGTGTGATAAGCCATCACTGACTACTTCCCAGCTGCCTCGCCACTCAGCTTCAAGTCCACTGGCTCCTCCTGAATATATATTAGAACAATAAATCAGGAATAAAGTACATTTTTGGAAAACCTCTGATCTCTGCAGGTTTTAAATTGAATACAAATTTCTGATATTGTCGTTTAATTAGGTTTGTTACCGAGAATATGTGGTGCCTCCTCTAATGACAACTAAGTTGTTTGTTTCGTCACTGATGAATTGAGATTATGATGAGTACGTTCCAGAATTTTCCGAAATCTAGAAAAGGTCACATCAAAACACAGTTCTGCCTTACCTAAGTCAAGTGATTTGAAGCATCGAATATGTTGAATAGAACAGTGAAAGAGAGTTAAAATTAGTTAAATGGTTAAATCTGAAAGCCTCAAATAAATACAACACAGGATAATGAGGTAACAATATGTTCTTATACGAATTATAAGATTACGAATATTCTTGAAAAATGTTCGATGACCTCGAACCCACACTATAAGTTTATGACACAACAAAAGCAAACTCTAAATAAAAGCATAAAGACAACAAGTTGTTGTGTCCATAGTTAAACAACCTTTTTTCTGTTAAAATCTATTTAACTTAACTCTGAGAAAGAAAGCCAGTGTCAGCCAGTCAATCAAACTTTAACTTGAACTGATTTCTGACTTCTGACAAGTTATGGTGACAGACAACCAAAGGAAATGCATCTATATCTTGTGAGGGTGTAGGTAGTGACAAAACATTATTATTTAGGCCCCATTTAGACGTTTTACTAAAGGGTCAATATTGAGTAATTAAACATGTGTGGGGAGTGTAGCATTTTAGAGACCACAAATATGGCTGATAATATATTAACCAAGCATAAAGTTAGGTTCAACAAAAATAGACTGTTTTCTTTTTGATTTTTAGGAAACAAAAATACATCGTTCTCATCTGAACCTAAGAACCTTGCAGTTTTATGCGAAATACATTGTTGTGCAAACTGCCTAAGACATTTTATTTTACAACTATTACATACTTAATTGAATTTGGTCTGCTGTGTTAATTCCTTTCAGCAGCAAAGCCAAAATACTTCACTTTTACAAACTATTATGGGTCAAGCTCAAACGATTCTAAAGATTCCTTTTCCAAAAATGTAAATCAATATTGTTTTTATTAGAATCTCCATATCTAATAAATACCCACCTCTTTCAAACACAGTTCCAACTTGAAATATACGTAGCTCTTCTGCTAAAAATCTGTCCGCACTATGACATCATCAAGTTTTGAGTTTTTCAGACAATTCAAAGTTACTCGTGAGCCATAGAGAACACATTTGATTTCAAACTATCTCCCAATTAGCTAAATATCTTCATGGTAATATGATGTGTATTTTAAACAAAGTAGCAGTGTGGCAAAGTGGGTAAAGATGGTCACAGGATCCATTAGCTGTTAGTTTGACTATAGTGTGGGATTTGCTGACAAGATCTAAAATATAGCAAGCGTTTTGACTAAGCAGCTATTTATATATATATATATATATATATATATATATATATATATATGTATGTATGTATGTATGTATGTATGTATGTATGTATATCTATATATATATATATACATATATATATATATATATATATATATATATATATATAGATAGATAGATATAGATATACAGATAGATATATATAGATAGATATACATAGATATAAATATAGATATATTTAGATATATACATATATATATATATATACACAGAGAGAGGTAAAACATCAATGCATGACACAATGAACAAAAAACAAAAGAAGGGCAGATGTGTCCGGGGATGAAGAATATGGGTGACGCATCAAATTGTCTTTGTAAACAGATCCCAGAGGGATGTATAGTTGTATAACACACATTGATATCCTCACAATTTACCCTCGAAGTGGCATTAATCTCATGTATACAGTGCCCATTCTCCACCAGAATTGGTGCATGTAAAGCAGGTTTTATTAAATGATGTGAATAATTTTTCCCCATTTTAGTCATTTTAGTCCTTTTCGTCTATATGTACATATTTTTAAAAGAGTTATTCAAGAAGAGGCCAGTGCATAAGGAAAGAAATATCCCATATGCCTTCAAAGACTTTGACGTGGAGTCCTCATTATCAGAATTTAGAACCATAAACACCTTACAACAGCCAAAAAAAAAGTGGTAAAATGTTTCAGACACAAAAATGCAAATGAAACGCAACAATATTAAAATGGTGTTCATATGTTGAACAGAAAGACAAGGAAAGTGTTCAGTTGAGACAATAAAAAGGATTCATCTTGATCTTAGGAGCTGATTGTCACCAAAGTCTTCCAGTCGAACATGTAAGAAGAGGATCAGCACGAACAGCTACTTAGTCAAAACTCTTCTCCTCCTCCTTCTCCACCTTCGTCATCACAGTAGCGTTGGAAAAATCACTGCAGTTGCTTCTGCAGTGCGTCGGGCTGGAGGACATCAGGGGTGACATCCGGACACTCCACATGTATCTCTCACAACAGCGATTCACAGATTTAGCTTCTGCAGACATAAAAAATGAAGGAGTGTTATGCCAAATCCAAACTCATTGTGATGCATTGTTAAAACACTAGTCGAGTCATCAACTGTGGTCTGTCTGTTGAAAACAAGCCAATATTAAAAGCCAGACGCCACAGAGGTAGAGCCCCAGCCATCCCATTGAAGGAAAGGAGATGGCAAACCCCTGTCCTGATCATAGCCCAGCATCAGTGTGAGCAGAACCCACAGCCCCCCTACAGGGGGCCACAGAGGGAGCTCACTAATACACTAATAAAAACTGTATTATTATCTGTTATGTAATTTATGGATGGAATTTTAGTAACAAATACCAACTTATACTTTAGCGCTTTGAAAGTGTCAAAAATTTGTGAATTTTTGATTCACAAATTAAGGGTCACGAAAGTGACAATTCAAATTAAATTACGGTTTTTGAGTCATGGATATAAAAATAAATTTCTGTAAAAAAATATGCCATTGATTAATTTAGACCCATTGAACACTTGAAGCAAGGAACTTAAAGGAACTCTTAAATGAAAACAACATTCATTCCTAAAATAGGACACTAAATACTGATGTTAAAGTCACATAGTTTTCTGTTGCCTAAACCCTCCGTCAATCATCAGTATATTCTACCGGGAAGACGAAAAGTTAAAAGATGCAGGATGCTTTTTTGGATTTATTCCTCTCATCAGGTATCCTCAAGTATGGCTGTCTGTGTACCTTCTGAATGTGCCCTTTTTATTTAGAAGCAGCAGTTCAATTGTAATTCACACTGTCATTGTTAAACTTTGGATGCATTCATGATTAACATGCGAGCCATCTGTGATCTGGGTGGTCTGCACAGATGATAGATCAACTAATCTCAATTACAGCACTATTGAAAATGCATATTCATATGACTATGTTAGTCACCAGGACAACTAACTGTAACACTTAATGTCTGTCTTTAAAGGCTTGAAGAAAATGAGTACTACAGAGATACTTGCATTCATCCATTCACTCAATTTCTTGTGCTTATCTTTAGTCAGGTAGCAGTGACTGCAGGCAAAGAAGGATTTTCCAGACATACCTCTCCCCATCAACATTTTCCAGCTCACGCAGGGCTAGACCAGAACATTTCCCCCAAGTCCTCTTTTATAATAAGATTAAAGGCATTATTAATTCAAACCAATTACATTCTTGTTAATCATTATTCATAACTACACGGAAATGTTGAGAGATATTTAGTAAATATAATGCATGTTCTGAGCTGGAATTCAGACTGAAGCTTGCTTGATAGACCATCCATTTAAAAAGTCCAAATGTACCAAACACAACCATGTCACATCTGATCAAACTTGTTGTAGACATTTTTCAGCATCAGTTGCCCAGACACCAGTTCAAATTTCAGAACATGTTGTGAAATCTGACAAATTCTCATTCAGGTTATCCTGTAGCTCATGTGTTAAACAACTTTGTCTGTGATGGATATGTGACTGTCCAGTCAGAGTGGAGCTGATGGCATGGAAATAACCGTTACCATCCCCTTTGACCACGTAGACATATCTGTGTCCCAGTTATCAGCTGGGTCATTCATTGGTTTACAGTAGGCATCATTGAAAGTTGTGTTGTCCGTTTTGCCCTCGCCATTTTACTGGGAATGATATGCTGATGTAATGCCATTATAGGTCAGAAAGCGGTCCATCTGGCAATCGAACACCTGAAATTTACGGTCTTGATAACTGATCAGCATGTTCATAAACCCATGGCGACAAATAAAGTAGTACAGCAACTGGGCCATAAAGTGTGCACTTTTGTCTTTGTCAGCAGTGCTGTTATGACCACTTTCTAAGTGGTCAGAAGCTGCTGCCAGTCTCCTGTAGTGATGCGACAATGTCAATATCAATTGAAGCTGCAGGCAGCGTTGAACGAGCCCTCACACGGGTTGTCCCCTGCCACTTAGTTCTTCTTTCCTACTTGACATATTATGCAAAAGGACACCACAGGTTAAATGTCCTGAATTCCAAATGATATTAGATACCTGAAGCTTACTTCCTATTGTCAGCAGGTGGTGCTATGACCCTTTTCTGATTATTATCACGTGGGCATCTTCAGGGCAGGGCAATTATCCAACATATGACGTATGGGACAGACTGGATAATTTAAAGAGACGTTTTGAGCCAACTGGTTAAATGGACAGATTTATGGTCATGTCTTAAGTTATGCAATCTATTGATCCCTTATTCATCTTAATTTTTCTCTAAAGTTAATGTTGATCAAGTTCAATCTCGGAAACTTTAGCAAAAAAATAGTACAAAATTCAAAAGTACTAACTTCTAGTTGAGTTGAGGTTACTCCAAGAGCCTTTTTAGTGGATCTGTTTAAGATACACATGTTTACCAAGCTCCATATTTCTATGTCAAACCCTGGCAGGGGCTGCTTTGATTAAATATTTTAGGGAGCACTGTAGAGCAACATCCACTCCTCAATCCATCTAATTGCTGGACTTGAGACCCCTGACATGTGCAGTATTTATTTTAACTGCACATGTCAAAAAGTATGTCCAAATATTCAAACCTCTACTTCCTGTTAAACATTTTTGGCTTTGTCACAGCGGCAACATGGTTAATCGAAAACTAAATCTTGACATCACTGTCCCCTTGACTTGTCATCCTTTATCTGACCAAAGTCCGTGGCATCAATGTGCTAGTCAGTTAATCAAAGTATAATGCTTACAATTTCCTTTTGTCATAAGTGGCTACATTGAAAAAAAAATTTCATGAGTTTTTTTGATGATGTACATTCGATTTATGATGACAACTTGTTTTTTGCCAAGACATCAATATTTGCCAGCTTGCTATGCCCACGCCATTATTGAAAAACTCACATCCTTCCATTCTTCCAACTCACATTGTATTGGGTTTATCAAAGAATAAAGCATGCCTTTTCGAGTTTCCACTAGGTGACGCTGTTAGAAGCGTCACCTAGTAGAAGTCTTTCATTCGGACAAGTATGGCGCTATAGTCAAAGATTTCACCAGGATTGACAGTTCTGAAAAGTTTCATGAGTTTGTGACCATCGCAAATCCCCCCAAAAGGCAATTAATTTATAGGAGTAGTAATCATAATAATAACTCCTTGCAATACAATAGAGTTATACTGATGGTGAGGACACATTGGTGTTTTTATTGAATATTGCTGGAATCTATACCCTTTGTACGCTCCATACATTCCTTCTTCCACCTTCATTGTGAGATCCTACATGACTCGCAGCGACCTATAGGGCAGCAAACAGACCTAAAACACTCATCATCTGCTTCCTTGTGTGTGAAAAACCTTTTTAGGGCTGTGTCTGTGATTCTGCATCCCAGGTTCTAACAAAAAGGCTGGTGACTACTAAGAACAATGACTGAAACTACAAAACCAAAAATACAAGCAATGGTGAAAACCAATATGATCAATAGGAACTGAGTTAGAAGAATATGAATTAGTATTTGGTGGAAGGATCTGGCACAGTGAATATTATATATTGGCATCATATTCAATAGCACAATTGTTCCAACATTTTTATTCCCTATCATCAACATTACTTGATCTCAATATTGAGAAGTGTTTGGCTGTAAATAGGAATAACATATTTTTTTGAAAACCTTTTGCTAGTTTGGACATACTGACCTTCTCAGAGTGTACTTTAGCAGAGGGGAGCTCTGCAGCCATTGAGTGGTCTCCTGTCTGCTTTTCCATCCTCTCGCCTCTCATTACCGTCGTCTTGATGACTTTGCTGACCCTCCGTACTTGCACTGGCTCCACGTCAAACTCTGATGCTTTAGCAGTGTGTAGGGCCAGCGGCTCCAAAATGGTCCGCTGCAAAGATGATGGTGGGAAAGTGTCACCAATGGACTGCATCACCCACAATCTAATATAATAACTAATAATAATAATGATACTACTACTACTACTACTACTAATAATAATATAATAATAATAATAATAATAATAATAATAATGATTTTGGGTCATTTCAAATTTACAAACATTTTGGCATTTATCCACATATCTTCCAAACGTGAGCTGGTTTGCATCAAACGCTAACCCATATTGGCACTGTGTAACTTAATTTCCAAAATGCGTATTTCTGTTTTAGCAAATCTCATTGAAAATGGACACTGCATAATGTATCACAACTGAATTGGCCATAGATCCAGATCATGGACCCATCAAGGATTATGTGATACATACTTGTGGTCTTTAATATTAATAACAACATTTCTGTGTGTATTATTGAATCTCAACACACCTAGTGATAAAGTATTGCTGATATACACTCGTCAGCCATAAAATCATAAATTGTGAAAGGTGAAGTGAACATTTTGTACTCAAAAGCAAAATGAACATTGGTAATTATTTCAGCAACTTTGATAAGAACTAAATTGTGATGGCTAGACAACAGTGTCAGAACATCTCTAGAACTACAGGTTCTTGTTGGATGTTTCTGGCTGTTATAAAGGAAGAGAACTGGTACATCGGCAGTAGGTCTTTCACGCAAGTGTGGAGCGATGGCTAGCCATTCATTGTCTAGCAACAAAAAGGCTGCTGTAGCATGCTGATTCTCATAGAAAGCTATCAGAACAGATAGTACATTGCAGAGCTTCTATGGTTGCACGGTCATGGTATGGAATTAACTTGTAGATTACACAAGCCTCTTGTTGAAGTCCTTCACTGTGAAGCACAGTTTTTTTTATGACTCTGGAGACAGTGTCTCCCTCTTCAACCTTTGCACTCTCCTGGTGAGAGCCTTCAATAGTCACATCCAGTTTTTGGAACCGTCAGCTAAATATAGCCAAATATTTATGATTCACCTTCTGTGTGGTCTTGTATACAAGCCAGAAATAATAATTTCTCAGTGAAAACTATACTTGAGTGCTGATAATGTTTAGATAATTAAGTGTCGGCGTACCTTCCTAAACACCATGTTGCCGTGCTCATCTTTGTACTTCTCCTCTGTAACAGTCTGTGATAGGATTTCCGGTAGGTTATCTGCCTGTAGAGATAAAAGTATGCTTCTTCACATGAGGTGCAACATGTTTGAGGAATATGAGATCACATAAACAGGAGCAATACCACACAATCTTTTATTAAAACTCCTATGTGTATTATTTTTTTTGAGAGATATTTATACAAAAAAGTTTAAATTTGTAATTATTGGACATTAGTGCCAAAAATGAAATTTTTCTATGCATTGTGGCTTTAAAACACATAAATAATAAAAAGTGAGTATGCAGAAGAACAAATATTTTTGGGGGACACCATCAACATTATTTTTAAAATACTGCATTTAAACAAGTAACGTTTATGTAATTGTTGTATATTATTATTCAGTCAGCATGTGTCACAATATCAAGTATCGACAGCGTCACTACACCAGCAAAATAGGGCTAGCTAGAGGCTAGCCCTATTTTGTTTTCATTTGCAAAAATGGAAGAAAAATACAAACAAATTGAATTAGGGAATCAACTAAATGATACACACCAGTGAAATTAAATGCTGATAATGCGGAACTGTGCAAAACCATATATTTGACATAAACCTGCAAAAATGGGAGGATGTGTGGCGGTGTGTCAAATATGGAACCTGTAAGACCCACCCTGAACCATCCCAAAATTGTAGAAATCAATTGGTTATTTCTCACAAAAGTAAAAGTATTTACTTTATGCGGACATGTACTTTGCAGAGTAATTGGATTTTTACAATTTCAGGTGAGGAGAATCACAGAAAAAACAATCATTGTGCACACTATACATTAAATGTCTGGTTAATTAAGAAAATTAAACTTTGCAGTTCTGCTAAACTTGTCAATGTTTGAGAAGGTTCAAGGTCAAATATAAACCAAATAAACAGGTGTATGTGCAATAAAGGAATCTTCGTTTAGTTAATGGAAAAATCACATAAATGCAGCAAGTGCACCTCCACATCCGTTTCCCTTTACTCAGGAGAGTGACATGTTTAATCAGAAATTTGTTCTCCACAGGACAAGAACAAAGAGGATACAGTTTTTTTTCTAGAAATCAATTAACCAAGGGGTCGCTCTTTGGGATGGGAGAATCCAGGTTTCAGGAACCGAGGTGCAATAAAACTATTATGGCTGACAACTAAGCCATAATTCCATTCTGGTATCAGTTTGTTGACCGAATTGGAATGTTAAGAAAAACACAAAGGAAACACAGTGCTTCTTGGACACATCAACAATAGAACCATGGAACTGTTTCTTATTTCATTTTACAACGTAGACCGTTGGACTATATGTTAAATATGCTTTCCAAGGATACAAAACATGTCATCGTAAGTTTTTCAATTAGTAGCCTGAATTTTTCAACTTATCCATCTTGTACTGTTCTACAGCACCAAATTGCCAGCTAGTAATCATTATTAGAAATTATTTGTAAAATATATATATACTTTCTATACAACTATAGAAATGTTATGTTTGACTGACAAACAAGCCTGAGGTTAGTTACCACTGTAGAAGTGCTATTAATCTGTTAATATAGTCCTTAAATTGATTGTTTCACATGTGCTCATCCTGTCAACGCTAACAGGTATGTCTTCTTAAAGCAGATATCATTGTAGTTAGGCTGGATTTGATTATATCTTGATTACTGTTTTGCATGAACACGTTTTATAGAATAAATGGTATTTATATTCACACTTTGCTTCCTGATGAGAGTTCATTGTCTTTGGCCATGGTGGGGGAAAGTAATTCTACCTAACGTGTTAATATTATGTCTTTCATCCTTATCTCCCCCTTTTTTGTCCACCAAATTGGCCTTATACAAGAGTAACCAGATACTCTGCACATTCCCTCATGCAAATTAGTAACTGAGACACCAGACGTAAATAAAAGAAAGACGCCGCCCTGCGTCTTCACTTTCACTTCACTTCTTCTACTCCAGTTCTATTTATCTTAAGCTCTTCACTTTGCCTTTTTCCTTTGTTCGCCCCCTTTTTATTACTCGTTTGTTTTTCTAAGTCGTTAGCTTTCGGCTGTTTCGCTGTTCAGTTATATTTCATATTCTGAACTGATTGTTTACTGAGCACCATAACCCTGGTCTCAATCCAAAGACCGTTAGCCCTGCAAAAGGTCAATTTTCCTTAAGTTTCCTGAGGGACTGCGACTCCTTGGAAATTAGTTTTACACGCTAGACTAATGGGACATAGTATCCTGTTGTCATATTTTTGCATCCTACAACAAGGACGATCGGTGCCAGGTCCATCTCTTGTCCAGCCGGACGTGTCTACGCATCAACCTCCAGTCTCCATACGGCAGCGACGATGGTCACCTGGAGACAAGTCTACAGCTGACTTTTGGGAACACTGCCCTTTTCCAGCAAGTGGAGTTCTGCTGATTGACTCCAAAAGCCCGATCGACGGACGTGGTTGTGACGAGCACGAAGTAAGATCTTTCTATCACGCTTATTCATGATCTGGGGTTGATGTACAAAATTTAAGGCCCTTTTAAATGTTAGCGTGCCCCTTAGCAATGATTAAGTTCAAGATAATTTAAAACCGTCAATAATTCCTCTTTATCACCATTATCTATTTCTCTAACTCTCAGCTGTTGAACCATCAGTCCACACACACACCCACACACACACACTTTTATGCACCTGTTTATTTACTTCATTATCATTTATCCAAATAATCCTGTTTTGTTTAGTATGTAGTTGAATAAACTTATTCATATTTAAGCATAACAGGTGTCCTGTTTTTCATTCTTGAAGAGAAATTATAGTACTTTGTAAAATAATTCATGACTTTCAGATGTGTGATTTTTAATTTCAATCAAATTAAGAATTGATTTATTCTAAGTTTCATAATTTCCCAAATTAACTTTGTGTAGCACCTATTCAATTATTTTATAAGTAAAAACGTAGAAAACCTGCTACAAGAACATATATTAAACTAAGTTAAAAAAAACACAAAAATTGCTACATTTGCTCATCTGGAAATTATCTCACTGTATAAACTTAGTTTCAGAAAGTAGAGTAAACAAACCCCAATAGTGGTTTTTGCCTCTGGAATTCAGGTGCTTCCTATGCTTAGCATAAGGCTATGACACAATTAAATGTAAAGAAAGAAAAAGGGTCTGAATGCACTGTATGCATTACTTTTCAGGGTGGTTAGCTGTGGAAATAACAATCACGGGAAGGTAGAAACTGTAGCTTTCGCAGAAAATGTGTCTTTAAAGAGATTTTAATTTAATTACAAAGAAAATATTTTAAATATTTGCACATACTAAGCTGTGTTAGTGACATCTACTGTTCATTTTGAGAATTGCTTTGAATAGACAGAATGCATCTTTCACGTGATCAATAAAGGCGCTAACGACGGAGGCCTGCAGAAGAAGATGATGCCCGTCGGTTACATATAATAATAATAATAATAATACATTTAATTTATAATGCACTTTACATTTGGATCAAATCTCAAAGTGCTACAAAGTAAAAGCAGATAAAAGCATAAATAAAAAATAAAATAATAACTAT
>VRLP01005782.1:0-33645 GCA_009660295.1 Lophius piscatorius
TTAAAAAAGGACTTAAAACTTTCCTTTTTAGCAGAATCTATAACCTTAATTAACATTGTTGGTTTTTTGGTAAGGCTTTTATATAGTTATTATTTTATTTTTTTATTTATGCTTTTATCTGCTTTTACTTTGTAGCACTTTGAGATTTGATCCAAATGTAAAGTGCATTATAAATTAAATGTATTATTATTATTATTATTATCAATGTCACACCTGATATAACTCGGACTAAACCAAAATCAAAACGAGGGGGGGTAGGTCCCATCCCTGTTAGCAATAATAGAAGTTCAAAATGTTAAACATACACAAATATAACCCTAACCCTCTAAAAGGATGGAAATGAATGATAGTAAATGAGTTTAAGACTGTTCTATAAACCAAACTTAACTTACAATAGAGAGAAAAAACCCTGTATTTGTATGTGACCTGTGATTTCGTAGATGACGTCATCAAAACACACGAACAGCAGGAAATAGTGGGCGGTTCCTTCTCAAACCAAAGTTCTACCTGCACTCAAAAAATACTTGAGCCTGATCTTTAAGATTTATGTATTTTAATTACAAGTAAAATGTCCATGTGTGCATAGTTTTATTTTTGACCATAAACAAATTAATTTAATTAATTTAATTAAATCAGGAATGAAACAAATAAAAATGATGTTCATGTAATAGTTCTAATATACATGAAGTGTTTTAAATACATTTCTCATTCAAAACAATGTTATTTTCTAAACATTAAATGTAAACCAATCTCACAGATTATATGTTTTTATAAACAATAGAGTAATGATAATACATTTCTTATTTAAATTCACTCGTTGAATCCTGCTTGTTCTTAAATGAAACATATTTAAACCTTGTTTTTTACTTGCAATTTAAATAGCTTTCACAATAAAAAACCGATTCATGCCGATTCTAGGAAATTTGAATACATATATTTTTAAAAACATATATAATTGAAATAGAACAAAACAGATCCATTTTGAACTAAGCTGTGTCAGAACCAGAATCAGAACCCGATTTATCGGTCAAATCCTCTTTATTAGAAATGTTTTTCCTATCTGACCACAGACGGCATACAATAATAACAATAATAATAATAATAATAATACATTTGATTTATAACGCACTTTACATTTGGATCCAATCTCAAAGTGCTAAAACAGAATACAGACAATTATCACACTAAACAATCTAAATACAGATCATCTATACATGCAAAAAAATATGCGTGAGGTCCGAAAATAAGTTTAAAAAATAATGAATGAAATGTGTTTTTAGCTTGTAACATGTAAAATAATCTGCCAGTAGAAAAAGTGAAAAGCTGCTTGGTAACATTTCTTCATATAAGACGTGATTTTTAGAGAAAAAGCAGAAAAGTTTGAAATGAGCTGGTAAATAATCTAATTTATAACTATATTTTACTGATATTAGTAAGTTTTGTGTCTCCGAATCAGACAGGAATACTTACTTTTTAAAAAATATTTTTTGCAAGATCACACCGTTTCACTTTTCTTTGTTTTTTTTTTTTTTTATGTAATACGTGAATTTTCATATGTATTTAACCCCTAACCCTAAAATCCACACAATTGTCTGAAAATGCATTCAATTAAGTGAGTGGTGAAAATAGGTCCTCTTTATTATTTGTTTTATATTGCATTTACCGTAGGTGATGTACAGATCATGTATGAAAACAAGCAGAAAAATTAAGATAAAACATGCTAGTGTAAACACAAGGGGGGGGGGGGTAAAAATGACAATACTTTATAACCAGTTTTAGTTTAGTTCATTTACATGGGAGTCAGATTTGAACCCATCGGTGCAGGAAATGAATCCATGCTCCGCTGCTGCCCCCTAGTGGTCTTATGTGATTCTTACATGACGGTCATTTTTCATCTCAAAGCAACCTCTACTATGAAGAAATGAAAAAAAACAAAATATTGATCTAAATATTGATTCTAAGTCTAAATCAAAATGTTACATCTATATCTTAAATCTAAATGTTGGCCCTAAATGTTTCGAAAATACCCAACTTTATACGATGACGTCACCGGAAGTACCAAAAATAAAAGTGCGAAGAAGAAAACCACTTCTACCAGCGGTTAACGCCGCCCCTATTTCAGCAAGGTGGTTTTTAAATAAAAAATATATAACTATTTCGAATGGTCCAACAACTAACCAAGGATGGTGAACATGATGATGAAGCTGATTTGCAGTGGATGCTGGTCTTCACAAGTCCTCTTCAATTCTCTACCACTAAAGGTGCTTGAGTGTGACGTACTGGTGGTAGATTTAAAATTAAGTCATTACTAACCACATTCAAATATAACTAAAACTTTTTTTTATTTTCGGCTCGCTATTTTAGTATTTGTTCACCTTAAGCAGTTAGCTAAAAGCCCTGAAAAGCTTACCATTAAGGATGGATTTGGAACAGTTTTTCTGTGTGCGTGTGTGTGTGTTTGGGTTATTTTATTCTTAATTTATTCTTAAATAAACTCTGATACTGCTCAGGTGTGAACAACAAATCAAATCAAATAAATGTTGACATCGACAGGAGAGCTAACGTTGCTAACTTAGCTGTCAGCTGCTCACTGCATTGAGATACACTGTGTGATGCGTTCAATGTCTATTCGGCAAAAAACGTTTTTGCCCAAATGTCATCATGAATGTTTTTTTGATGTTTTCATGACATTATCAAAAGAGACTGGAATTAGATTTTCCCCCTCATGCCCACAATATCGTCAAAATATCGAGATCGAGGTATTTAGTCAAAAATAATAATGTAATATTTGATTTTGTACGTATAGCTTGTCATAATTCTATGACTAAGTCTATCACTCCTTCAAAATAAGAGCGCTGATAGATAACAGGAAACATAAAATCACTTTTTTCCTTGGGGCAAAAAAATAAATAAATAAATGATTCAATGTGTAAGAAAGGTTAAAGGTGACAAGGATCTTTTTTTTTTAAATAATGACTATCATGAATAAATGTAGCTGAAGAGAACTTTAATTTTCTGACTTTTTCGGTCAATCCCAGAATTCATTTGTAGTATTTTTATTTCATTGTCCTGATTTGATGTGATCACCTGACTTTTGATTTGTTTTGAAAAGTGCTTTATATAATAAAGTTTGATCGATGGATTGATCTGTTCGAGTCCCAGGTGGATTCACGTTTCCTGTAAGGGTATTGAAAGTGCCGAGAATGAAGACGGTACTTGAAGGCATCACGTCGGTGTGATACAAGGATCCATCTGGTTAATGGTTGACGTCATAGCTTGAGAAAAAAACAAAACGGTACAGCTGTATGGGACTAATTCAAGAAATACAAACAAGGGGGTTTAAACCTAATTGGCCCCCCGCTGTGAAAGATTCATTAATCCATCCAGCTAACAAGATTTTAATGAACTTTTCAGACTGTCCCCCCGGCAGATCATTTGAATCGGATGAGCTCGCTGTTTGCTTTCTAAAAAATTCGTATTGAGATTTTTCACAATTCGGTGTTCTGTTGAACCAAATATCTTTCTACCTGAATATCTAAATATCTACCTGACTTGAGTTCATGCAGTTTCTCTGAAAATGCAGTTTGACCTCTTGGCCAGAAGAGTGTTTGATTTACGGGTTTTTGGTGGCCCAGTTCGTAAAATGCTAATGAGTAGAATGGCAGTGGAGGTAAAAAAAAAAGAAGCTCTTCGGCTCCAGTGAGACAGAAATTATAGATGATTCACCAGGTGTTAAACTCGGGGGGGGGGGGGAATAAATTGTGGAATAAAAATGCGTGCAGCTCTGAAAATCGCTGGCACAGTCAGATTTCCTCCCGGCAGCGGTGAACCCCGTCTTTGTCCATCACGGCTTCTTTACAGCCTGGGGCTTCTCCGTTCACAGGTCCACTGGGTGGAGTCAGTCAGTCACGGCCAGCGTATAAAATCCCAATCAATCTGCGTTATAAAGATCTTGACAGAGACCGCGGCTGTGCTACAGCGGAAAAATTTACTGCTGTTTGGATTGCAAGTCATTTCGCCATGACGTCTGCGTCCGCACACGGCCCGGTGGGAATAAAAAAACCTCGCCTGTGAGATCTTTTACCGCCTTTCTCAAGCAATCGCGCCTGATTGGCTACATTTATTGCTTTGATGTTCTCTTCTCGTAAAACTCACGTGTCCAACTAAAGGCCGGGCGGGACCATACCTCATTTTTTGTAATAACTGGCCCGCTGGTACACAGCATAAACACCACAGATACTACAAATCCCAGAATGCACAGCAAGAATGAAATTGTCATAATACCTCAGATTAAACATCCGAGTCCTGTTCGGCCCCGGATCTGGTCTCCATCTTTAGTTTCGGCCCCCTCTGTGATTGAGTCCGACACCTCTGGCATATAGTATTATGGGCTGTAGCGTTATGGTCACTCTATAGTACAATTTATAGAATTTTGATGAACTCATAATTCATAGATGATTAAATGTCAGATGTAAGAAACAAGAGGGCGGGAGATCAACGCCAGTCTGGGAATATTCTTGACATTTTGAAGAATGACAGTCAGTTACCGCCTAAAGCCTCTAGGGGGCAGCAGAGACTCACAAAACCCTCACAGGGTGCGATTACTATTCACAGCACAGACCAGGGTGCATATCAACCCAAGGCATACGTAAATCGATCCAGTTTAATGTATACCCAGGACTACACTTAGTGAATATTTACTTGTATATAAGCTGAGTGTAGCTGCCGTCGTTCCCTTGAGCATTTTTTAAGACACGCGTGTTCGACCAGCAATTCCAAAACGGCTTAAAATGAACTCACAAGATCTGTGTCCTCACTATACGTGTGATAAAAAGGCCTTACAGAACCACAGCATCAGGATTGGTCCTCTGAATGAAGTGTGACATCATAGTTCTGAAGGATACGCCCACTTTTCATAACCGTGTTAATTTATGCGCCGTTAGTTTTGCACATCTTTGCGCCGGTGATGCTTTCTATAAGCACAAACACTGTGGGTATGTCTCTATTCTATAGCGTCTGCTTTAATAACGGATAAACTTACAGGCATTATGCTAATTGTACACAGGAAACGCTCAGAGCGGCGTTCCTCCATCTTTTTTTGTCCACGCAGGTTCGACTCTGCAGTGGATCTGCAGGAGAACTTCTTCTTTTTTCTTTTTTTTGTCCATTGCTTGAACTTGATATACAGCATCTGACTCTCAGCCAAACCCTACAGATTAACAGAATGACACACTGGAAAAGCAGTTTCACAATTACGGCGTAACAATCGGTCGGACTGTCTCGAGGCGGACGGCGTGAACAGAACCTCGGGCTTTTCATGTGACTGCATTTCTGGGAATCTGGTCCTTTCAGGGAGAAAGGTTGGCCCTTATCTCTTTTATTTGTCATTTTTTGGCAGTTATATAAAGCCGACCCAGTTTGCTGGCCGGTCGCCGCCTGCTATTAATGTGGAGGCATAATTGCTTTACATAATGTGCTGCCCCGTCTTTAGGAGGAGTCAAACAGCTGTCGGCGCTGGCCGTCTGCGCCGCCCAGAGTCAAGCTCTCTCCTCCAGACGTCAGCCGATATTTAAGCCACATCATTGGGACTTTTTTTTCTGACCGCTACAGCGACTCAGCATATTTTTTTTTCTGTCAATGAACGGGGAAGAAGATGTGAAGTCGACGGGGATTTGATCCATTCATGGTCTTTTATCAGGCGGCCCTCATTTAAAAGCAGCAGTCGTACAATGTCATCAGTGACAGACGGAGAAATCAATCTCTGTTAGAGAGAGAGAGAGGGAGAGAGGGAGAGGGAGAGAGGGAGAAAGGGGGGGTTGAAAGAGGGACATGGGGAGAAAGAGAGAGTGAGGAAGAGAAAAAGGGAGAGAGCGAGAGGGGGAGATAGAGAGAGAGGGAGGGAGACAGAAAGGGAGAAAGAGGGGGAGGGAGAGAGAGAAAGAGGGAGAGGGGGAGAGAGCGAGGGAGAGGGGTAGAGTGAGTGAGAGGGAGAGGGAGTGGAAAGGAAGAGAGAAACAGAAAAGAGAGAGGGAGGGAGGGGGAGTGTGATTGAGGGAGGGGGAGAAGAGAGAGAGAGGGAGAGAGAGAGAAAAGATAGAGAGAGAAAAGAGAGAGAGAAAAAAAAGAGAGAGGGAGGGGGAGATGGGTAGGGAGAGAGAGAGTGGGTCAGAGATAGAGAGAGCGAGAGAGAGAGAGTGAGGGAAGGAATGAAAGAGAAACAGAGAGAGATAGATAGAGAGACAGAGAGACTGACAGAGAGACAGAGGGAGAGAGAGAGAGAAACAGAAAGGGGAGAGAGAGAGAGAGAGAGAGACTGACAGAGAGAGACAGAGAGAGATAGATAGAGAGACAGAGAGACTGACAGAGAGACAGGGAGAGAGAGAGAGAAACAGAAAGGGGAGAGAGACAGAGAGAGAGAGAGAGAGAGACTGACAGAGAGAGACAGAGAGAGATAGATAGAGAGACAGAGAGACTGATAGAGAGACAGAGGGAGAGAGAGACAGAGAGAGAGAGAAACAGAAAGGGGAGAGAGACAGAGACAGAGAGAGAGAGAGAGAGAGACTGACAGAGAGAGACAGAGAGAGATAGATAGAGAGACAGAGAGACTGACAGAGAGAGAGGGAGACAGAGAGATGGAGTCTTTGATGTTACTTCCTCCAGTAGATGGTGGTGCAGCGCCGCAGAGAAGCGTCTCTCAGAAGGAGATGAAAATGGTGCAGAAGACGAGCCGTCTGAAAATGAACGCTGCAGATTCTGAGGACCTTAATGGGATAATAGGATAATATCTTACCTACGCCGTCATTGTTCAAGGCAGCAGATTAAAAAAGAAAGAAAAAAGGCAGAATCACGAGTGACAGCAGTATTTCTTTCCACATCTCCCAAACGCTGAACCTCGGGGGACGATTAAAAGTGGAACACGCTGATGGAATGTCTGAATCCAGTCACTTCCAGAAACCGATCCAGGGTTGACGGCCACGTTTTCACTCAAACGGCAGATTAAATACTTGGTGCCGAGACGTCCAATTATGTTCAGTGAGAGGGAAAAAAAAGGGGAGAGCAGATATCAAAGGTGTTTACATGTGATAGGTGACAAAAACACACAGAGAGTCTCTGAGTCTCTCAGCTCTCACACGGAACACAGAACCTCCTACCTGTGAGCCCGGCGCCGCTCCAAAGTTAGCCTTTTCTAAGTGTGCTGGGCGAGCTGGAAAACTCTTGGATGAGAGGTTGAAGGTCTTGAACTTTAAAAACAGCGACGAAGAGTTAAACATTACCGTCAAAACAAACATGAAGACCAGACTCGTGAAACCAGTTAGAGGTAAAAACGGTTGGTTTCCTGGCCATCAAACAAACTGAATTTGGGGGAAGGGAAGGAGGCGAGCAGGTTTGGCCATGAGCTTCTCAGTGCCCCCATTCCCACCCGGACCTCGCTACCTCCTGGGAAGTGGACCAGATGTTTGTTTACCATGTGGACGTCCATGTCTCCTTCCGAGTTGAATTCACAGAGCTACCACAACAATGCTACCACAATGCTAAACAAAATACTGGAATTCCTTCGCTATCGTCCCCAACAGCAAACGTATATTGTCCAAATGCCCCCAATCCCCTGCTTTGTACAAGCAATTCCCCTGATTGAACTTTTTGAAATTAAATGTGACGTTTTACCCAGAAAACAGTGTTTTTTTTCAAAAAGAATAAAAAAAATGTTTCCCCCTAGAGGTTAAAATGTGAAGCATTAGAGTAAATAATGATATATATAAGATACATCTCTGAGCAGAGTCCATTCATTTGCACCAAGTTCAAAAAAATCAAAAATCAAATCCAGTTCTTCCTCGCACTAAAGTCTATGTGGGCACAAAATTTCAAAATAAATGTTTTTAAGTAATCGTAAAGGATCTGTGGCTGCAGTGACGACAATTTTTTTGAAAAAAAACCCTGTCATCAGTTGAGCGTTTGCACATCGACGTATTTTTGACACTTTAGAGCCACCGTCTCCTTCTTCTTAGATCCCGACACCTGAGCGGATGTTTGATTGAAGTTGCTTATCTGGAACTTTTGCTGATAGATGCTGATTCATTTTTGCACACCGCACCTTTAAGGATGACTGCGTGGAAGTCGTCGCGCTTCATTTTCTTCTTTTTATTCTCCTTTCTTATTCCTGAGCAGCAAAACAAAATGAGCCTCGATGTGAGAGAGGGGCTTTCACACATGGGTCTCGTTAAAATCCTGGGGGGGGCAGCGACCGCGGTGCTTATTTGAGCTTAAGATGCAGTCTGGGGAATCTGACTGGGAGGACATCTACAGGCTTTGGTGGGGTCTTCAGGCGTGTCCAATCGTATCCGTCCAACCATTCACGCCTGAGAGGAAACGTTACTGCGCTCAGATCAGCTCTGAACACAGAAACTGGAGTCTTCCTCCTCCACGCCGCTGCCTCCGCCGCCAAACCAGGGTTTGATGCTGAATAATTCTTAGGCGTGACGTGTGAGCAGAAGATTATTCAAATTACCGTCCAATCAGCAGTTTTTTGTTTTTTTGGGGGGGTTATATCAACATCTTTTGGGACAACAAGCTGCCGAATGTTTTTTTCTTCTTTTTTTTTAATCAGTTCTGATGTTCCGAGACTTTAAAACATTTTTTTTCCCCCTGTAGGTCAAAGAGAAACTTGCTGAAAAGTGTTTAACGAGACACTGAAGAGAAAATGAGAACAAATGTCTCCTGAAGTAAGAGTGACGACTCCTCCTCGCAGCGTGGGAGACGGCACACACACACACACACACACACACACACACACACACACACACACACACACACACACACACACACACACCAACAGTAATGCTATGAAGCTCAAGGTTGCCGCTCTTATTGAATATATCAACTTAACCACTGATGTCATTGATCAAAAAGCCAATTCCAGTTCTATTATTGCATTAGAGGTTAAAACAATTGCCAAATGACTTTGCGAGGTTCACTCACTTGGTAAACAGATCTGAGATCCATTAAAGCCTCGGAGATTATCAAGCCTCAGTCCAACAATTTGTGGAGATTGCTCCGAACACCTTGCTGGTGACCTCCCTCTCCGTTGAAAGTCAATGGGAAACGTGGCAAAGAGCCCGCCGGCGCCACCCTGCACTTTAATTACGCCGCGACTCTCAATGGCTGCCTATTTCCTCGTCCCCCCGCCTCCCTTTTTTTTTTTTTTACAACCAAATGTGTCGTCCAGATGTGCCATAGGGCGAAATAACCTGCGGCCATGCTTAATCGAGGTTTCGCCGCTCCTTCGTGATGGATCGGGCGTAACGGCGAACTCCGTCTCATCGGTATTAAGAGTCGTGACTTTCCTCCACGCCGCGTTCGCCTCGTGGTTTGCTGTAGCGGCCCCTCCATGACCTCAGAGAGGAGAAGGTGGATGTTCTCAATGTGTTTAATCATAATTCACAGGGCCTGTTCAATCTGGATCCCGCAGTCGTGAGGGAGGTCCAGCGCAGAAGACATTTAAAGGTTCTGGAAGGGGCTTTAAGATCGAGCGCCGTCCGTCTCTGTCAGCATCTTGATAAAGCTTTAATTAAACGGGCTGGAGGAAGAGTCTGGTGACTGCAGCGATGAGCCACTGCAGATAATTGGTGAATTGTAAAGAATGCAAATCCTCCAAGAGCCTCATTATAATCACGTTTAGCAACATTCCCTATAAAATGCTTTTAAAAAATATATATATTCCTATAAAATTAGCCACTATGATGATTTATTTTTCTGGCAACCGATGGGGGTCCTAATGCTGCCGCCCTGCAGCGTCTTTTACCGTTAATGTCCTTTAATGTCTCAACTATGGAAAATGACTTTCTGTGCATATTTTACTTTCTTTATCTTTAAACTCTAAGCGTACCGTAAGATGAAAAAAATGGTGTGTCAAGGATATTTTTCTAAAGAAAGAACGTAAAAAAGAAAGTCGGACTCATATCTAATTATTTCACGATGAAATTCATTTGAGCAGCTTAACCTTTTAAAGGTAAAGCTCGTTTTTAATCAAGTTATATAACTCTGTTTGATAAGTTCAGACATGCTTTTATTATGCAGAAATCCTCCTTGGTGGTCAATTTGACCTGCGGTGTCCCCCAAGGCTCCATCCTTGGCCCCTTTCTCTTTCGCAGATACATGCTGCCACTGGATCATATTATAAAAACATGTCAAAAACTCATCTTTCCATTCTTATGCAGATGACACAGTCATTTATTGTTGGGCCAACACCCTTAATATGGCTTATAAGAATCTGAAAAATGCTTTAGACTGAGTCCCAGTTCGGGTCTTCTCTTCTGCTGCCCCTCGTCTGTGGAATGCCCTCCCTGACCATCTGAGGGCTCCACAGACGACTGACACATTTAAAAAAGGACTTAAAACTTTCCTTTTTAGCAGAACCTATAACTTGAATTAACACTGCTGCTTTTTGGTCATGTTTTTATATAGTTATTAAGTGTAAAGTCTAATAAGGGTCAAACATCGGTTACCAAAAGGTTGAATTAATCGAATTAAAACAGAACGTTTTCCATGAAACGAAAACTTTCATCACAAAATAATTTAATTATTTTTTACTGTTTAAGAACATCCATGTTTAAACAAACTATTTGTCACTTTATGGTAAATATGGTGTCCTAAACATTCAAAAGAATAAAACCCCAAAGACTTAAAACATGACAGTAATTTCTCTGCAACGTTAAACCCTTTAATGTTGAAAAAAAAACAATGGAATAAATATTCTTAAGATATTTGAGCCTGATCCTTTTAAAAACACAGACTAGCGAAGGGATGGACAGAGAAAACGTTTTTGTCGTGGGTTTTAATATCCTTAAAACTTTATGCTAATCCGCTAAGAAAGAAAACAGAGTCTCGTCGCCTCACATGGAAAACAAGCAAGAAAGTGTTTTTTTTGTTTTTTTTAATTCCTGACATTCCTAAGATGTTTCCTGGCAGGAGTTGGGAACATAGTGGATACGGTCTGCAAGAATCAAGACGTGTTTCTGGAGCTCTTACTAGGATTTTCTTTTTCTACCTGTGTTACTGTGACTCCCTTTGAACAGGGGGGAAAAAAAAAAGAAAAGAAAAGAAAAGCCTCTGCAGAGATAGAGAGAAAAACATTTGCTCCCAATGAATAAATGATGAAAGGAAATGAGGTGCTTGCATAAATTTGCTCAGCATAAAATGCAGAACATTTCACAGAGTTTTAAAGCCCAGCTTTTTCACGGGTGATCGTTTACCCAAAAAAGCCAAATATAGCAGCACTCTGCTGAGGAAACTTTAAGAAGGCAGAGTATCTGAGACTAAATGAAGTGGAAAAGGCTCCACGACCTTTTGGAAGTTTTAGGACTGGCGTGGAATCTTTAAGTAAATTTATAAGAAACGACGTGTGAGGGGGAGCAGTTAAAAGAAGATACAGGCTCATAAAAGCTGATTAAAAAGACGTTCGTCCAAGAAAAAAACGTGAAGATCCAGATCCAGACAACTTCATTTATCTCCCCTCAGTCTCACATGCCCCCTTTTATCTGAACCCGGGTGCATGTTTGACTTTATCTCCGCTGGGAAAAGCATTACCGTTAAATGTGGTAGCTGTAATGGAATTTTCCAGCACACTGACAGTGTCGTTCTTCCTCGGCTGCAGAGCTGATGAAGGCAGGACTCATTCAATTTACAGGAGGCCGTCGGGCAACTGCAGGTCAATTGTCCTTTTTTTTTTTTTTCTCAGCCGAAACAGAACTCTACACAGCCAGAACCTCCAGCTGGAGACCGGAGTGAAAACCCAGTTTATCCTCAGAGGACAAATCTGGATTTAAATATGTTTTATTGTACTTAATATGCAGCTGCGGGCGTCATATTATAGCAGCGGTCCATTCCTACGGTGCTGGTACAGAAATGCCTCAAACGCACCTCAGCTGGATGAATCACCACCGCCGCAGCCGCCGCTGCCGCTGCCACTGCCGCCGCCGCTGCCGCCGCCGCTGCCGCCGCCGCCGCCGCCGCCGCTGCCGCCGCTTTATCTCCAAATGTTTCTGGGCTATAGCTTCTCAACCGTTAGTCGGATTTTGTACTGATTTCCATGCAGGTTTTTTTTTTAATGAAATACAAGCGAGTCAGAGTCCTCTCAGTGGTAATAACCAGCTTTGTTGCGTTACTCCAGTGTCGGGGGGGGAAACGTTAAATCACACAACGTGAAGAGGACGTCTTGACTACGTAGGTAAACATCCCAGCATCGACTACCTGGAAAGAATCCTGAGTGAGTCAAATGAAAAGGCCAACGACGTCCCACACGGAAAATTCTGTGCGACTGTGAAGTATTACATCTCATAATGGTAAGAGTTAGGGGGGGGAAATTAATTAGTGCCTCTAAGAGAGCCAAGATTTCAGGAGAAGCCAGAATCACAGCCGATTACATTATCTCTTACGTAAGTCGGTACTTGGACCCGACAGAACCCTCCCTTCTGTTTAAGGAGATACAAGATAGAAGGTGCTGATGCGCTAAAACCGGACTTTCACCTGGATCAGGTCGGTGTCAAACCCACATTAGAGGAGGGAGAGGAGGATGAAGTGTTTGGGATGGAAATGCTTGAATCCGTGGACTTCTGTTGCTCGGATGCCTTTTTTTAATCTGGTGAAATATGACGGAGCCAAAGGTCTTAATTGGCGTGTGATTGGCTGCCGTGAGTCATCTCAGGAACGCTGGCTAGTTTTCGGCGTGGGCCTCTGTGTGCACACAAACGGGCCCAACAGATGGCAACATTGTTCCTCCGTCAACAGAACAGGTTATTTGGCGCTCTGCCAATGAGGTATGGGCGCGTCGACAAATCCTGCGAAAATAAAAACAGCCATCAAACGCGAGTGTGGGCGATGTTGATGTGACTAATTGTTGCCATGGTGATCTGGTCTTTAAGATAACGTCTGACGGTGAGGGGGGGGAGCCGGCGTCGTGGAGAGCAGAAGAGTAAATGAGAAAGGAGAGGGGAGGAGAAGATGCGATAAGGCGGTGAAATGAAAAGGAGCAGCGGTGTTGCATGTGGGAGAGGAGAAAGGAGAGCAGGGACTCGGTAATGTGAGGTCAGTTCAACGTTTCCTCGTCGACACGGCGGTGTAAATACTTTTTAGATAGATTTATTCAGGGGATTACCTCGTTCCTGTGAGAGGATCGCGTTCATTCACTCACCAGTAGATCGACGCCGGCGTCCCCGAAACGACCCCGAAGTGTTTTTTCTTAAAAAAAGAAAAAAAGAAAAAAAAAGAATATCCCCCTTGTCAGTAAATTATGAAGTTTTAGGATAAAATATGATATTAACATGATGGATCTTCTCCAGTCGATTCATATGCACCAAAGTGCGACAAAAAAACGGGCCAACAATTAGGAGGTTAAGGCTGAAAAAACCTTGTTATTTGTAAAAAAAAAAAACAAAACAAAAAAAAACTCTCCCTAGTGAGTAAAATATGAAGTACTGGAGGTAAACACTTCATAGATCTGGTAATACGATAGACCTCCTTGAGTCGATTCATATGCAGCAAGTCTGGACTAAATCGGACCAAGGGTTGAGAAATGATGGTCTGACAATTTTGGAGAATAAGTGCCCCCTAGTGTTGGAACTATACAACAGATCTTTCCCAAAATCAACTCAGTTCTTCCCCACACTGAGGTCTATTTTAGCACAAAATCCGAATATGATCCTTGAATTATTTTTTGAGTTATGTCCGGAAAACATTGTTTTTGGTAAAAAAAATCCCCCCAAAAAACCCAAAAGCTCCCCCTATTGATAAAAATATGAACTGCTGGATGTAAATACAATCTTTACAAGATAAGATGTCTGCAGCGCTGAGTAAACCAGGAGCCAGTGTCATTTTCACTGGAGGAACTGTTCATTTTTTTAAAATAGCGATGGACTGCCGAACCTCCGCTCCACTCTGTTCCGCGTCACCCGCTCTATTTGTCCCTCAGCAGAACTTTGTGGCCTTTTTCATGTCACTCGGCCAAAATGTCATTAACGGCGGAAGGTTCCAGCTGCGGCTGCCGCTATCTGTTTTAATGAAGACCGGCGAGGCAGCCGATAACGGGGGGTTATATATATATAAATATATATATATATATCAGGACGTTCTAACGTGGCGTTTTGTCGCAAAAAATGTGATGCTGCGACTTCCCTCGCAGCATCGAGGAAGTCGTTTCTGCCCTGTAATGCACCCCTGGGTGCCCTCTCCCCTCTCTCCCTATGTTTGCAAGGCAATATGTTTCTGCAACAATCTCTCAACTGGAGTGTGTGATGTTATTAGTGTGTGTGTGTGTTTGTGTTACTGTGTGAATGTGTTAGTGTGTATGTGTTAGTGTGTATGTATGTGTGTATGTGTGTGTATGTGTGTTAGAGTGTATGTGTGTGTATGTGTGTGTATGTGTGTTAGAGTGTATGTGTGTATGTGTGTTAGAGTGTATGTGTGTTAGTGTGTATGTGTGTGTGTATATGTGTGTAAGTGTGTTAGAGTGTATGTGTGTTAGAGTGTATGTGTGTGTATGTCTGTTAGAGTGTATGTGTGTGTACGTGTGTTAGTGTGTATGTGTTAGTGTGTATGTGTGTTAGAGTGTATGTGTTTGTGTATGTGTGTGTATGTGTGTGTATGTGTTAGTGTGTATGTGTGTGTGTATGTGTTAGTGTGTATGTGTTAGTGTGTATGTGTGTGTATGTGTGTGGATGTGTTAGTGTGTATGTGTTAGTGTGTATGTGTGTGTATGTGTTAGTGTGTATGTGTTAGTGTGTACGTGTTAGTGTGTATGTGTTAGTGTGTATGTGTGTGTATGTGTGTGTATGTGTTAGTGTGTATGTGTAAGTGTGTATGTGTGTTTATGTGTTAGTGTGTATGTGTTAGTGTGTATGTGTAAGTGTGTATGTGTGTTTATGTGTTAGTGTGTATGTGTTAGTGTGTATGTGTGTGTATATAAGTGTGTGTGTGTGTGTGTGTGTGTTTCATACTCGTCTCTCTAAACTTGCGGTGAACGATGAACTAAGGCTTCATTAAAATGTAAATTCTAGCCGAGACTATTTTCAGTCTTTGCTGTTCCTCCAGAATAAACCAGCGCCGGCTTTCAACCTATGATCCAATCTCTCCGTCTTATTTCAAACCTCTGCCCGAGCAGAACCCGAGCGCCCCTTCTCATTTTTTTGGGGCTGGGGGGGGACAAACATTCAGAAGCGACGCCTGGTCAGTTTTCAGAACCGGCCCGCTTCTGCTGTCTGCTCACATTTCAAGTGCAGCACAAAGCTAATTAGACGGCTGGCGTTGAGCCAGTTTGCGTCCCTCTGTCTGTTATTTACACATTTCTGTTTTTTGCACAATGCGGACGGGATTGTTGACATTGTGCGATCAGAAGTGGCCACTTGGTTTGTTTCCCCCCGCGTCGCCTGAGAGGCAGGCGGCGCCGCCTCCTCGGCTCGGACGAGGCTCTCCTGCATTTTCTACTCGTTCGCCGAGCGCAATGAACAATTAGCCGCCATCCAAACTTATCGACCATATTGTGTTTGCGCCCAGCCCCGATCCACAGAGCCAGAACTCGCCACTCCAAAGTCAGAATCCTGGAACCCGTATCCACTATTATTTATTCAAAGAGCGTCAGGATGAAAGAAACCGTTTCAGTCCAAGTCCTCTGACGGCGATTTTATATTTTGTCTATTTCCCAGAAAGAAACGTTTCATCTGAGTAAGATAAGAATATAAGACTTGTGGTCGAATGTTTATAGCAACAAAATCCTTAGCAGACATGGTGTATTTTAGGCAACACAAAAAAAACCCAACAAAATAAGCAAAAAAATATTCAGTCAGACGTTTCTTTTATCCACCTGGACCCCCCCGTCGTCCCCATGTCCCCTTGTAAAAATTCTGTTCGGGTTTATGATGGTTTTGTAAGTTCTCCATATCAGACGTATGAAAATTGGACCAAATGTCCATTTCAGTTTTTAGAATTGTTTTGAGATCCATCAACTTCATCATTCATGCGTCCCAGCAGAGTCATCCGCCACCACCACCAGTTTTCAGTCTCCAAAAGGGGACAAACCTGCTGCCGCTCAGGGTGGATACCGTTCGATCACGATCTCCCCCCCCGAAGAGTCTGAGGCTCTGACAGACGAACTCTCACATGAATAATTCATCATTCATTCATTCCCTCCCCCCCATATTGAAATGTATTTCCATGAGAGGAAGTGTCTTATGCCGAGAACCAAATGTAAGTTTTACTTGAACTTAAACCCACGTGAAATTATTCTCTTATTGTTGCCACATATATATATATATATATGTATATATATACACACAACCCTGATGAATATTTATTCCTACAGATGATATGTGATAATTAATCTGTCAGAAGGTCTTTGGTCAGAAAGTCATGGCAACTATTTGGCACTTCAGAATAGTTTCACAGGCTTTTAAGTTCAAGGAACAAAGTAAAAGTCACATTCCATTCTGGGCATGAGACGCTTCCTTTCATGTAAATATATTTCAATCAGGAGAGAGAATGAATGAAACCATGAATTATTCATCTTCCTGTCACAGCCTCAGACTCTTTGGTGGGGAGATCGTGATGGACGGGTTAATACCCTGAGCAGAAGCAGGAATGTTCTCCTCTAGAGTCCGGAAACTGGTGGTGGTGGTGGCGGCCGATAACTCTACTGAGACTAATGAATGATGAAATGGATGGATCTCAAAACTGAAAATAGACATTTTGTTCAATTTTCAAACGTCTGATAAGGAGAACTTACAAGAATAGTGTGTATATATATATATATATATATATATATATATATATATGCTTGTTAAACCACACGGGTAACCAGGTTAGCGGGTTAGTAGTATCATGATGGTTTATAAAGGGGCTTGAAAGGCTGGGTCCTTCAGACGGAGTGTAATAGTAATTAATAATTGATAATAATAATACTAATTATTATTAATACAATTTAATACCAATGACAGCAATATATATTTTTTATATCAATAATAATGATAATTATTATAATTAAAATAATAATATTTTTTAATAATAATGATAATGATGATAATAGTAATAATAGAAATTTTAAAATATAAAATAAAAATATAATAATAATAATTATTATTATTAATTAAGAATACTCATAAAGGTCATAACAATGATGAATTATAATAATACTAATTCTGATTATAATAAATTGTATTATTATTAATAATGATAATGATGATGAATGATGATAATAATAATCATGATTATGATAATAATAATAATTATTATTATTATTAATACAATTTAATACCAATGACAGTAATATTTTTTATTATTATTAATTATGATAATGAAGATGAATAATGATAATATCAATAATAATAATAATAATTTTATTAATAATAATGAACAGTTTCTTTACAATCGTCTTTATTCTTCAGCTTTGGAACAGAAGTCATATTTCAAACAGACTTAACTTGCATTCAGCTCATGTTTGTAGTCCTTCACGCCCTTGGATTAACTAAATACTGACAAAATACACTCAATATGTGCCAGAGGGAAGAATAATTTGCTCGCCGTTTTGAGTCTAACAAGTCCGAGATAAGTAGTCAGCACCAAAGCTGGTAAGAACCTAATGGAAGCGTCGGTGGGGTTTTATTTGTGTGCGTTTCAGACAGAAAATGCTTCATTTAACACCATGATTTCATTTGGCATGTCTGAGTAATACCACAACTCCCCCGGCCACTCTATGATATAAATCAAATCAACATCCATCAGTCAATTTCCCATGTCCACTTATCCTTTGGAGGGTTTGTGGGCGCTGCGACACGTGGCTGATGTGAGTTCTGACACACCAGCAGAAGAACACAGTCGCACACTCGAGTCCTCAGCCTCTGCAGGAGAGGACTCCGATTCACCAGACCCGCATGCGTCGGTATCGTTACTGCTGATAATAATTATAACCATCATTCTTTTTTATCTCTGGTGAAATTAGCTCTCTGGGTGTCATCGTTCTCTCTGGGTGTCATCATTCTCTCTGGGTGTCATCATTCTCTCTGGGTGTCATCCGTTCCTGAGGAGCGTTGAGTGACAGGAGGAAATGCACTGCAGCTAAAGAAAACACATGCAAACAAAGAAAAACGTCTTCATCGACTTGACAACACAGGAGCGCTGCAGAAGCCACAACACAACACTGTAAGAAAAAAAAAATATCTGCAGAAGCCACAACACAACACTGTAAGAATAAAAACATCTGCAGAAGCCACAACACAACACTATAAGATTAAAAACATCTGCAGAAGCCACAACACAACACTGTAAGAAAAAAAAAATATCTGCAGAAGCCACAACCCAACACTGTAAGAAAAAAAACATCTGCAGAAGCCACAACACAACACAGTAAGGAAAAAAGAATATCTGCAGAAGCCACAACACAACACTGTAAGAAAAGAAACAATCTGCAGTAGCCACAACACAACACAGTAAGAAAAGAAAAAAACATCTGCAGAAGCCACAACACAACACTGTAAGAAAAAAAGAATATCTGCAGAAGCCACAACACAACACTGCAAGAAAAAAGAATATCTGCAAAAGCCACAACACAACACTGCAAGAAAAAAAACAATCTGCAGAAGCCACAACACAACACTGTAAGAAAAAAGAATATCTGCCAAAGCCACAACACAACACTGCAAGAAAAAAAGAATATATGCAGAAGCCACAACAAAACACAGTAAGAAAAAAACAATCTGCAGAAGCCACAACACAACACTGTAAGATTAAAAACATCTGCAGAAGCCACAAAACAACACTGTAAGAAAAAAGAAATATCTGCAGAAGCCACAACCCAACACTGTAAGAAAAAAAACATCTGCAGAAGCCACAACACAACACTGCAAGAAAAAAAGAATATCTGCAGAAGCCACAACACAACACAGTAAGACAAAAAAACATCTGCAGAAGCCACAACAAAACACAGTAAGAAAAAAACAATCTGCAGAAGCCACAACACAAGACAGTAAGAAAAAAAAACATCGGCAGAAGCCACAACACAAGACAGTAAGAAAAAAAACTGCAGAAGCCACAACACAACACAGTAAGAAAAAAATCATCTGCAGAAGCCACATCAAAACACAGTAAGAAAAAAAACAATCTGCAGAAGCCACAACACAACACTGTAAGATTAAAAACATCTGCAGAAGCGGAACCAGGTTGAATTTGGGATTGGTCACTTGTATATTTCCAACACTAGGGGGCGCTTTATCTCCATAGGTTTTAAGGCCATCATTTCTCAACCATTAGCCCAATTTAGTCCGAATTTGAGGCAAATTTTACTCTAATAGTTAAAATTCAAATCCCATCAGGGGATATTGGTTGTACTACTCAGGCGATTGGGGACTTTTCGGGCATACACCCTTTCTACAGTGGACAACAGCTTCGGTCTAAATGGGACAGGAATGAAAAATCAAGCGTTTTTGTAAAACTAAAATCAAATAAAAATAAGTACTACTCTCTCATCGATCAAAGAAAACAATATTGCCTTTTCCAAGACTGTGACAATGTCACAGTTCCGAATATGTAATGTCATTTGAACTGTTCATAATATTTAATTCCTAAAGAGCAGTCTGGGCAGGACTTCACCAACCTCCTCGCTGATAAACTGAGTGGAGGCCTGAGTGCTTCCATTAGAGGAAGAGTGATTAAAGTTGGATGAAGCCGATGTCTGCTCACAGATTCAAATGTTGTTCTGGAGCCGTTCAACTAATTACTCGGGCAGATAAAAAGTTCTTATTTGTCGCAGATAAAAGACAGATATCGCAGCTGCAAACATGAATTTGACTGCAAATCAAAATATCATGAAATGTTTGTTCATCAAATCTATTTTATTGACTAAATGAAGCGATAAAAAGGCGCGTTTGGGGGAAGCATCACTTTTGAGTGTCCTTTGTAAACACTTCCTTTGTCTTGTGGCTTTTGCAGATCGTTATTTCTTGTGTTGTGGCTTTTGCAGATCGTTTTACTTCTTGTGTTGTGGCTTTTGCAGATCGTTTTACTTCATGTGTTGAGGCTTTTGCAGATTTTTTTTCTTAATGTGATGTGTTTTTTATTTGTTGTTAATGGCATATTTGGAATAAACGTTTCAATCAATCAATCAATCAATCAATCAATCAATCAATCAATCAACCAATCAATCAATCAATCAATCAACCAATCAGAACGCCTCTACGATCGTTGTTTACAGTCCAACCTACAGTACAAAGAGTTTTTTCTGTGCGTCAGAGTGAGGACGCCATATTTACTGCGTCCGGCGCGTTACCGTCTGATGCCTCTCCTATTGGACCGTCGGAACCGCTCATGTTACTTTATTGGTTGTTTGCATTTTCTCCACAGCCACAAACACAAATCCACATTATGTTCATACGACTGAACCTGACAAACCCGCTTAGCGTCTTCTAATTGTCTATTATTTCCGTTCAACTCGATCGTGTTCGACAAAAGCCGTTTTTTGTTGGTGTTTATGAGTCGCCGAATGTTTAATCGTAATTATGGCGAAACAGTAAATTAGCACTGGTCCGGTTCTTCTTGTTGTCATACGGAGCAGCAGAGAAGCGTCGGACGGGGTCAGTAATTGGTTCCTGTGGGACGCGTGGCGTAAGGGGGCGGAGCTTGAGGATTCCGGCGGTAGCTCGGAGTGGGAGCCGCTGCTCGTTCGGGCCGAAAGGAGCCAGCTGGGGGGGTTTAGTCCAGGGATCGGGACGCCTCTACACTGTAAAAAGAGAATGGTTGGATCAACTCAAAGAAATGACTTCAACTGGTAACACATTTTTATTTTATTTTTTTCCAGGAAGGCCCAACTGGCAGGAGAACTACCCTTGGAGGTACATCTCATCTGGCCTGGGATCCCCTGGGATGAGCTGGAGAGCGTTGCTGGGGTGAGCTGGAGAGCGTTGCTGGGGTGAGCTGGAGAGCGTTGCTGGGGTGAGCTGGAGAGCGTTGCTGGGGGGGTTAGCTCCTTTATGTAGCATCATTAATGCAGCATAAAGGAGAAACCTGTTAATAAAGGTTCACTGCGGAGGTTTCAGAGGCCAGCTGAAAACAGAAAGCAATAACCCAAAAGTAATAAAGGACGCCATGCCCTGAAAGCCAGTATTTGTTTTTTTGGGATGTCGGCGCTGGCGAGCGCAGCTGCCTTTCATGTTCCTTTGGCGGGCGAGTCGTTTCTAAAACCAACTCTTTTATTTCCTTTGTTGGGGCAGGCGGCGCTCTGATCGTGACCCGCGAGCTTCTGTCATTCATCCCTCCTGCCTAGAGGGCAACAGTCTGTCCGTGTCAGCGGGACCCTCCATCCACCGCTGTCGTTTCCCCTCGCAATATTCATAGATCACGAAGAGAGAGAGAGAGAGAGAGAGAGAGAGAAAGAGAGAGAGAGAGAGAGAGATGTCTTCAGCACGTCTCGCTCCAGCTCTAATCCTATTTTTATCTGTGTGAGGCTTGATGAAGTTGTCGTGTGTGTGTGGATGTAATCTCTTCATCCCATTCATCACACACACACACACACGGACACACACACACACGGACGCACACACACACGGACACACTAACAAACACACACACACATACACACCACGACAGGTTTGGGGCTCTTGTCTCTTCTGATCCATAAAGAACTCAGTGATACAGGGAGTCACACGTGACATCAAAGCATGTGTCCATGTGTGTCCATGTATTTGTGTGTGTGTATGTGTGAGTGTATGTGTGAGTGTATGTGTGAGTGTATGTGTGTGTGTATGCGTGTGTTTATGTATGTGTGTGTGTGTGTGTGTGTGTGTACTGGTGTGTGTGTACTGGTGTGTGTGTACTGGTGTGTGTGTGTGTGTGTGTGTGTGTACTGAAGTGTGTGTACTGGTGTGTGTGTGTGTGTACTGGCGTGTGTGTACTGGTGTGTGTGTACTGGTGTGTGTGTACTGGTGTGTGTGTATGTGTGTGTGTGTATGTGTGAGTGTATGTGTGAGTGTATGTGTGTGTGTATGTGTGTGTTTATGTATGTGTGTGTGTGTGTGTGTGTGTACTGAAGTGTGTGTACTGGTGTGTGTGTGTGTGTGTGTGTGTGTGTGTGTGTACTGGCGTGTGTGTACTGGCGTGTGTGTACTGGTGTGTGTGTGTACCTGTATGTACTATATGTCTGTTAGCTGTATACAGTATCAGAGTGTTTCCCCAGAGGAGCCGTCTGCTGTTTGAATAAGGGCAGTCAGTCACCGGCACTAAAGAGAACATTCATCAACTTCCTTCACGGCTTACACCTGTTACCGCCGGCGACGACAGAGACGCTGAGAAGGCAGCGGCGCCACATCACTCCGTGCACTCTTTTAAGTGTTCCTGAGGGCCGCACATACTCTTCCTCACGCGTCTCCCGCCGATAACCATCGCCATCGGCAGTTAAGTAGAGCCCGACCCGGCCGGGCGTGAGACGCGGTGAGTAAAATGAGAACGTCCTTAAACCTTTGATGTCCTCATCAAGAAAAAAAAGAAACTTTTCTTCTCTTCGGAAATTTAGATTTACTGAGATCCCAGACTGAGTGTGTGTGAATGTGTGAGTGTGTGTGAGCGTGTTTGTGTGTGAGTGTGTGTGTGTGTGTGAGTGTGTGTGTGTGTGAACGTGTGTGTGTTTGTGTGTGAGTGTGAGTGTGTGTGTGAACGTGTGTGTGTGAGTGTGTGTGTGTGTGTGTGAGCGTGTGTATGTGTGTATGTGTGTGAGTGTGTGTGAGTGTGTGTGTGTGAGTGTGTGTGTGTGTGTGAGTGTGTATGTGTGTGTTTGTGTGTGAGTGTGTGTTTGTGTGTGTGTGTGTGTGTTTGTGTTGAGTGTGTGTGTGTGTGTTTGTGTTGAGTGTGTGTGTGAGTGTGTGTGTGTGTGTGTGGGTGTGTGTGTGAGTGTGTGTGTGAACGTGTGTGTGTTTGTGTGTGAGTGTGAGTGTGTGTGTGAGTGTGTGTGTGAACGTGTGTGTGTGAGTGTGTGTGTGTGAGCGTGTGTATGTGTGTGAGTGTGTGTGTGTGAGTGTGAGTGTGTGTGTGAACGTGTGTGTGTGAGTGTGTGTGTGTGTGTGAGCGTGTGTATGTGTGTATGTGTGTGTGTGTGAGTGTGAGTGTGTGTGTGTGTGAGTGTGTGAGTGTGAGTGTGTGTGTGTGTTTGTGTGTGAGTGTGTGTTTGTGTGTGAGTGTGTGTGTGTGTGTGTTTGTGTTGAGTGTGTGTGTGTGTTTGTGTTGAGTGTGTGTGTGTGTGAGACACTTTAAATATAGACGTATCCTTCAAATCGGACGTGTAAAATTGTTAAAGGTTGAAATGAAGTATTTCATTTCAAACAGTCGTTAGATAAACTCAACCTTTAGTTTCAAACATGATTTTATCAACTTACTAGACTTTTTTTTCTTTTGACCTGCGGTGTCCCCCAGGGCTCCGTCATCGGCCCCTTCACTGTTCAACATACATGCCGCCATTTAAAAACAGACTCAGTCGCATTTATGAATAAGACACTATAACAGGTGAGCAGCAGATTAAAGGGATAAATCACCCAAAATCACCTGCATACTGGTGTTACACACACACACACACACACACACACACACACATGCTCACACACACACACACCCTGTTGCCGGTAACAACAGAGGATGGATGCGGGCTGAACTGCAGGACTACGGCGCCGCTTAATTTCCCACTAATATGGCGGCGGCGTTGTAATCACGATAAAGGGCTGCTTGTGATGCACGGCGACCCGGAGGCCTCACCTCAGAGCTCAAAGCGGCGCCGCCCTTCGCTGCTCGGCCGCATCAGCCGTAATTGCCTGAGTCCACTCCGACTGGGCCACTCAGTGAGATTGGGCCTTTTTCAGGTCCACGATTTTGGTAGTGTGTGTGTGTGTGTGTGTGTGTGTGTGTGTGTGTGTGTGTGTGTGTTGATCGTATGATGCGTTTCCTCGTATGCGACAGGATATGGGTCATTATTAGCGAGATGCATCACTCCTTCATATTTTCTTCCCACCCACCTCAGCTTTTTTTTTTTTTTCCGATATCTGAGCCTCATCTCTCTGCCGTCCATGTTTTTTTTTTTTCCCTCCGTACTGTGAGGAGGAGAGAAAAAGAAAAGAGAAAAGGAGAAAGAGGCGTCTCCTCTCGTTATGCAGCGAACATTCGCGGCTTGATCGATTTCTTTTAAAGACGTATTTGCAGAAAAAACAAAGAATGTGGGCTTTAATATTTCCACCTGGTGGAGGAACGGTCGCTAGGCAACGCATCGCGCGACAGTGTTTGATGTGAGTGTGTGTGTGTGCATGCTTTTTTTTTTGAAAAGGGCTTTGATCCTTCGCGCGGTGACGGATAGACTCTCCACAGAGTCGCCTTCTCCTGGTGGTTCTGGCACCTCATCACACCACGGAGACGAAAAACGTGTCTGAGACTCCCGAGTGAAATGGAACGCTGATGTTTTTTAGCCAAAGTGGAAGAGGAAGAGGAAGAGGAAGGCTGTGCCGGAAAGTTTAAAGGCGTTTCATGCAGAACAAGGCAGACGCTGTCTGTGAGTAAGAGTGCTGTGATGAAAGAGGCGCCATTCACCCGTGATGAACCGTACGACAGCAGGAAGCAGCTTTTCTTTTCCTGCAAAGTTTTTTTGCTGCTGATTGTAATGAAACTTTATTTATACAGCGGATTTCAGCAACTGGGCAAATCCAACTGCTTTATTGTGCAAAATTGCAAAAGAGCATTGAGACATCGTTACAAACAGTTAAAAACGACATTAACGAAAAATTAAAAAAAAAAAAATATATATATTTTTTTAAAACAGGCAAAATATTTGTAAACAAATAAATAAACGCTAAATTAGAAAAAAAAAACAGTCTAAGTCCTTTTTTTTTTTTTTAAATCTCAGACATAATTCAGTGTTTTTTTCTAAACAGTAATATAAAGGAAAGACAGAAATAAGATAAACATTTAAAAATGTAATGCTGGACCTCGGCCCTCATAAATATCCGAGCTAATGCTACATTTTACGTTTAAGTTGTTTTTTTTATAGCGTAGCTAAAGACTAACTTCCAACCTGCGACAAAACAAAAAAAAAATTAAGATATACAAAATATTTTAGGACCATTAAATAACCAAAGCAAGATCTTCAATTTTCATACGTTTGCTCATTTTTAAGGAACGCAATTTTGAAAAAAAAAGGAGTCAAAGGTGAGTTTATTCTCCAGTATGAGGAAAAGTGTCGTTCCCGCCCGTACCTGCGTGAGGCTTGATGTGGGCGGAGCCAACATGAAGAGACGGAGGGCAGGGAGGGAGAAGAGGATGTTCAGCGTCTGGTCCTTCATGCCGGCGCCCGCCTTCAAGGTTGGTTGAGGTTATTACAGGTTTGATTATTGAGTTCCACGCCGGCGATTGGCCCAAATGAGGTCTGACGGCGTCGGAAGGCGGCAAACAGCTGGGGAGCTCATCACGGCTGGCGGCCATATTAAGACCATTTCACTCCCAGGTGCATCGGCTGCTCTGAGCCGTGATTAAGACATAACTAATGAAGAGCCGCTGACATTAATCAGGTGCGACTGCATCTGCAGACACTTTCAAGACGCTGGTCGGCTCCCGGCTTCACGCAGTAATGGCGGCGGTCGAGCCGCTGTGACCGAACGGAACCGGTGAGGGATTGTTTGTGTCGGATTCGTTGGATATCCTGCAGTCAATACGTTCTCTTGAGAGCCGCTCGAGCTGCCATCCCCAGTCGGCTCGGATGGCACACGTTAATGAGGAAGCGACAATGTACATCAATTTAGCGCCGCCTTATTTAGCAATTCAAATCCGTAACCTAGCAACCGATCAACACCCGGCTGCTAGGCAACACGTTACCGTTATTCCCTCCTCGGTACTGTTGTGTAAGAACACGTGCACGATGTGATTTAATGCTGACCTGAACTTAAAAGAAACTCTTATCTGCTCAGGCGTACGGAATTCATCTTTCATTATTTTTTGTGTGAGGGGGGGGGTGACGGAAAATCCAGGGGCATCAATTTTTGAGTGTTACACTTATTGTGAAACCATGTCAGAGCCTGCTGGGATTGAACCGACATCATCCCTCCTTAGTTCAAAATGTATGAGCAAGCACTCACCGCTGAAAGTCTGGCCCGATGTAAAGCACAAGAAGGGGGTCCGGCCCCCCGCAGCAGCTTGTAATTGCATTTCATAATGGCGATGTCTTTTTTTCTAATCTTAAAATATGAGATAATGGAGCCGCATAGAGAGGGAATCAAAGGTCTATGGTCCAAAAAATGTGTTTGCAAATTCACTTTGGGGTGTTGTTTTTTTAATACACTGTAAAAAAAAAAAAAAAAATTCTGTATAATTTACGGTAAAATAATTTTACCGTATATAATACGGCCCTAATGTACAAAATAACCATGAAAGTTACATATTTGATTACATAAAATAACGGTAAATTACATTATTTCACAATTTTGACATTATGGGATGCTGTTGCTAAATGGCTAAAGTTGGTAAGTTACGTTTTTATACCGTTAAAACCTGTTATTTATACAGAATAATACTTTTACCGTAATACGTTTCATTGTGACATTAAGGCATTGTTCCTTTAAGTTTACCAAAAGGTTTATATTTTCACAGTAAAATTCTGTGTTTTCCACATATTCTGACCAGGAATAAAAAAGTTATTTACTGTTTCTTCATCTATCTTCATCCTCATTTTGTTTTGAAATGTATCGTTTCATACTGTTGATATTTGATGTTTTTTTTCTTTTTTTACACTATTCTCTACTTTCACAGTTTAAGTTAAAAAAAGCTTTAATTTACTGTATTTTTTTTGTAATTAACTAAATTAGTGTAAACAGGTTGAAAAAAAAAAAGAACGACTTCATCGTTAAATTTTTAAGAACTCGCATTTGCTTGATTGTATTTAAAAAATGATGCTTATAAAATTAATGTTATCAAATTTCCTAGAATCGGTCCAAATTTGTTAATTATCAAAACAATAAAAATTCAATCACTTAAAAATCCATGATACTTTTTTTAAACCTAATTTTCATGAAACGAAAGGGAAATGTATTTTAAAACATAAATATTACATAAATGTATATTTGTTACTAGTTTCCTTCATAATTTAATGCGAAAAAAAAAAAGTTTTTAAGTTTATTTCTGCTAAAACGACGTAATCCTAACACGAGTAATAAAAATACATACATTTAACATATTTTTTGGAGTGTAACCCCGGAGGCAGTGGTTCTCATTCAGCCCATTAATCCTTCACAGACGTGGCGTCAGGCCCGTCAGGCCCGTCAGACCCGCCACCTGCGGTTCTGCTGCTGAACAAGAATGAATGACGACCCGCGGAATTCAATTAGCTGTCAGCGGCTGTCACACAGGCTAGTCAAACACTTTACCGTAATAATCTTACAGGAATATGTGTTGATATGTGGTCCTTCCCCCCCCCGAGTCCGGCTGTGGTCTCGGCTCCACTCCGTCCTGACAAACACCAACCCGCCGAGACGAGAAGACAGAAAGACGAATGACATCTCAAGGCTGTTTCCCTCTGATGTTTAATGTCGTCTGCAGCTCCGAGTTTCTGCGACTCTTTTGAGCAACGAGGGGAAAACGCCCCCCTAACTACTTAATAAAATGTGAATATATGTGAAATATACATATATAATATTTATATGATGTTGAATTTATTATTTAGTTATTATCCCTTCATGTGAGAAAGAACTGGATTGATTTTGGGAACGGTCAGTTGCATAAATCCACCACTAGGGGGACATTCACGTCAAATAATCACAGTTTTTGAGCCATTATTTCGTAAATATTGGTCCGAGTTATTCTGAATTTTAGTGCGTATGGATCGGCTAAAGTAGATCCATCTTTTATATTTCATATCTTAGTCCGATTGTTCATATTTTACCGGTAGCGTTGACAGAAAAAAAAAATAAAATCAAAAAAAATAAAAAAGTTTGTGCGTTTAATCCTTCTGACAGACTAGACCTTAGCAGGTTTTTGTTTAAACGGTGTCGACAAATTGTCGTATCTTTTGTCTGTTAAAACGACGTTGTGTAACTTTTAGCAACGTTTCATTGAAAGTCGAACCATTTCTTTTACCCGCGGGTGCAACCAGCCATCGCTCCACCCCTTTTCGTCCGCCAACCCGGGGTCAGGTGGCGCAGGCGGTTTACAGGGTCATTTCCGAAGTCCCTCTTCCCGGCAACACTCTCCGGCTCATCCTGGGGGGAAAAAAAGGCTCCAAAGAGAAGCATCCAGGGGGCTTCTTGATCAGATGACCCAATCACCATAATGGCATCCTCACCTTATCTCTAAGGCTGAGCCCAGACCCCCCCCCCCCTTTTCACCCGCTTGGATCCTTGACCACATTCTTTGGGTCAATACCCACATGTGAGCCCCAATTCCTTCCAATCAGACCCCCCCCCCGTTTGTAAGTGGAAATTTGGATGAGGCTCATCTGTTCATGTCGGAATAACAAGCTCATCATTTCACCAGAGTGAAAGTCTGGAGTATCATCGTCAACAGCCGCTGCAATTTGATTCTCACAGCGGGAAAGGAGTCGACCATTAGAGGAGATGACTCATGTGGGTAATCATCGTCGCTCTCAGTGTCGGCGGCTTTGTTGCTGTCGGTGCTTGAACACATCGTACACTTCAAAGCCGGTCCTGTAAACACAGCAGATCTGAAAGTTCAGGAAGCCTCTCATAGTCAGTGAGAGGCATCATCATCATCATCACATAGAGGTCGTGATGAAGGGCTCGTTACTTAGAACTAACATTTCAAAATGGCGCTTTAAATCTTTATATATATATATATATATATATATATATATATATATATATATATATATATATATATGTATATATGTGTGTATATGTTGGGTCAGGTTCAGGTGTCGGGTCAGGACATGTTGAGTCCAGTTGCAGGTTCTGGGAAGATCGCAGCAGAAGAAGAGAAGTGACGCCATGCCAATCATCCGCAAGTTTCGTGTGATGCGTTTAAGTGCGTCACAGAGTGTGGAAAAACTGAGGATTAGGGTCTAGAGCTTACCCAGCGTAGTAGCCTTTATTACATTTCACATGTACCAACAAATAATTCATATTTTAATATTTTAAATTTAAGGAGATCAATCAGGGGGATTCCTCGTTCAGCGCAGGGGACTGGCGGCTTTTCCAGGCTACACTGTTAAAAAGACAATCCAAAAAATTTACGGTAAAATACCTGGTTGCTAAAAAAAGATACCAGGCCCACCACGCGCAAAACATTACCGTAAATTACCGTTTTAAAAAACAGATATAATGTCAACCTTTTGTAAAAATGTAAAAACATATAGTAAAGAACACAGTAAAAAAAAAAAACAACAACAGTAAAAGACGCATTTCTGGTCAGAAAATGGGGAAAACACAGAATATATTGCGAAAATACAAACTTTTGCTAAGATTAAAGGAACAATACCACAAATTCACAAACAAGTCATTACTGTAAAAGTATTATTCTGTATGAATAAAAGAGTTTGCTGGTATTAAACGTGAATAACCAAATTGAACAATCGAGCATCCCATAAGTTCAACAGACTGAAAATGCTAAAAATACGGTAAATATTTGTGAAAAAATGATGATTTCTAGATTAAAGGTCTGCCATTAATGTCATTTACTGATTTTGTTTGTAAGTATGTAACTATTTAAAGCTTTACATTATATCTGTTTTCATGGTTATTTACTGTTATGTCTTGTAGCCTAGATGGGAAATGTATTTCTTCACGGTACAATTCTGCCAACCACAGCTGCCCCCACAGCACCGACCTGTGGGGGCCGCTCCCTGTCACAGGGAGAATGAATGAAAATGAATTTGGAGGTGATGAGTGGTTCTTCCTCCGTCTCCTCTTACTTTATGACATCATGTGATTCTGACACTTTCTGTGTTTCAGCCTCAGCCGTCACCGTTTCTCAATTTTTAAGACTGTTGTCATTCAAAACGCCTCTGATGTTCCACCAAACCCTGCAAACAGTCGCGTTGGTTTCAGCCTCGGCGCCGAAGGTCTTGATAAGGAACAAACTCCGTGTTGGGGTTGACGTTAGCGACCCGGTGGTCCGATTTAAGGATGGGATGATGAGAAGAAGCACATTTATCTCCTGACCATCAGGATTGGCCCGCTGCATCCATTTCTCTCCCACACGTGTTCGTGGGAATGATTTATCCAGGCTCAACCACTTCATTAAATATCCATTTGTAATTTCCAGATCCTGGTGCGGACGGCCGGCCGGTTTCATCTTTTAGTCGACTCTGCCGCCGCCTGGCAGAGAAATCAATCTGACGGGGGAAGTATCCGATGTGAGCGGACGCTTCCGCACATTTCTACACGTTTTATTACCTTTCGCTGGCGATGGATCAGGGGCTCCTCTGATGAAGACTTCAAGGACCTCCTTCGTACCACTCAAAAAGAAATGTGAAGACTGCCGCCACTCAAGAGGGACGGCGTCCTTAAATGTCATCGCAAACAAAGAGATAGCCGGAACCATCAAAGCTTGGCCGGAACCATCAGACGACCAAATAATCGGATGAATCCGGCCAGGAAATCCTTCTCTTTGGTCAGAAACCTTCTTTTATAGAACTAAAATGACGCTCCACTACTTTCTTTACTTGTAGTAAAGTACTATCGTGATTTATTCATTCATCTCACTTGAGATAATGGTTCATAATCTGTTTTTGTTTTCTTTTATTTGATGACAGGATTTTCCTGGAGTAAACAGTTTCTTATCAAACTCTCTTTTAAACTTGAGATATGGAAGAAAAAACGCTCTTCATCGAGAAGAGAGGAAGAGAACAAAGGGCCAAACGTGATATCAGAAATACTTTTGTACTTGCCAGGATTTGCATTTCATGGGAAAAAATGTATCTTAACCCTTTAATGTTCTCACAAAGAAAAATATTATGGAAAATGTATTTTTTTGAGGGGCATTTATTGATTTTGTATAAAAATGACAAATCATTTTGAAGAGTCTATTTTTTTAAATTAAACTATTTGCCCCTTATTAGACATTTTAGGTCGTATTAAGTTAAATAATTAAGTCTTCACAAGCTGAAATATGTAAAAAAAAATCCTAATAAGGACTTTCTCAGTAACCATGGTTACTGACTTCTCCTCTGTGTCCCATTTGACCTGTGGTGTTCCCCAGGGCTCAACCCTCGGCCCCTTTCACACGAGCATAGCCTCTGGGCCGTATAATAAACACGTTCAGTCACAATTGTCAATTAGAAATAGAGACACAAAATGAACTCGAACTGTTGAGATGGACATTAAAGTGTTGAAACCGGTTAAAAGCCCATTTTGGTGGCAGCATAAATGTAATAACATAGTAATAGCAGTTTGATAAAAAAAAAGTAAAGTATTAACACAGTAATTACAGTTTAATACACGTATAACACCGAAATTGGTCAGAAAAAAAAGAAAAAGGCAGAAAAAAAAGAAAAAGGCAGAAAAAAAAAGAAAAAGGCAGAAAAAAAAAGAAAAAGGCAGAAAAAAAAAGAAAAAGGCAGAAAAAAAACACCAATCCCGAGAAATACTCACGATGTTTCCTGCAATTTAGGATTTTTATGCCTCTTAATCCAATCTGGATTGTGTGACTTAAAAAAAGAAAAGAAAAGGTGTCGACTTTCATTTATTATCGTAGAACCTCTAAATGTTCCATAAAATGACAAACGGTTTGGTCAAGCATGTTTTTAAACAGTAACAACAATGAATAAATAAATCAGACTTTAAATGATTTCATGATGTTATTTTTAATGAGATAAACAGCTTCTTTTTAAGAAAACTAAATAAACCTTATTAAGCCTTTTTTTGTTGTTGTTGTTGATGTTGTTGTTGTTGTTGTTGTTGTTGCATCAAGCAACCGTTCATCTACCTCAAATATGACTCTTACCATATTGAGAGCATGTCCTCAATAACTGCAAGGAGAGAAAATCGTCTGCTTCATCTGCGTACGTCAGGTGGTTAAAGAGAGAATTACCCAACATGCACCATGTTCCCCATCCCTCTAGCTGCATTAACAGATCATCCATGTCGATGTTAAAAATAAAGGGACTCAGAATTCTGCCATTATCTATTCAGTCATCAGTATGTATGTATACACATGTATATGCAAGTATATGTATATAAGTATATTTATATATGTATATTTATTTATACATACATGTTTATAAGATGTCCTATTATGTCTGACGGGTTTGTCACATTTAGAATGTTTGTCTGTGGAGCTGCTCTCGCTCTCTCTCTCTCTCTCTCTCTCTCTCTCTCTCTCTCTCTCTCTCTCTCTCTCTCCCTCGCTCTCTCTCTCTTTCTCTCTCTCTCTCTCTCTCCCTCTCTCTCTCTCTCTGTCTCTCTTTTTCTCTTTCCCTCTCTCTCTCTCACATAATTCTGTTAAATATACCAATAAGAATTGCCACAGTGAGATCCTCCTCCTTTGAGCTCTGGTGTCCCCCAGGGCTCCGTCCTCGGCCCCTTTCTCTTTAGCATCTACTTCTTTACACTGGGTCATATCAGAAACGGGTTCAATAAGAAAACGAGACTCAAAATCAGCTCCAGCAAACACCAGAGCAGGACATGAAAGGGTTTAGGAGCGTAAACACAAAACAGATTCTATCCAGAAATATTACAACTGATGGTGAAATATAAAAAAAAAAAAGAGAGGATGAATTATTAAGACTTAGCTGGAGGGAAAGACAGTCTATTCTTTTCAGCTCCAGAAGGCTGAGAAGAACAAAAGTTCTAAACCTGGATGGTTCCCTGAAGAGATTCATGGGGTACTTGGTGCCTGAGTGAAATACACCATCTCTGTCAGACTGAAGACCCCGCCTCCCTGCCATCATGCACCTTGTAACCTGGGATAGCCTGCTGAAAAAACATCCCAATATTAATGCTTACTTTTTTATTAGTATATTATTAGTTATTATTGTGACAATATATGGTCATTAAATATTTTTCATTTTATTATTGATATACACTCCAAAAAAAAGAAGAAGAAAAAAAAAAAGGAATCAATGCGTAATTTAGGTTCCAGTACTTGCAAATGAAAAATCCATTTAAATCAACTTAAATCTGTTAATAATCCGAGAAAATCAATTTAATCAGTTAAAAAGAATGAGAAGGGTTAATTATGTAATTTTTAAACATTTATGAAATATTGTAGATTTCAGATTTTTGCAATAATAATAAACAAATTATTATTATTACTTTATATTTTGGGTTTATTTGAAAATATATATATTTTTAATGCTTTTGGTAATAATCAATGCACTGTAGAAATATTATCAGTATTCTATTTCATTTTTTTCAAAAAAATACTTTATTTAATTGAATTTAACCAGTGGAAGTGATTTTTATGAGTTCATCATACAATTTTCTTTTTACAGTGTACTGCAGGAAATAAAATACCATTTCAGATTTCAGGTTTGTGCACCAATAATAAACAATTAATTAATAATAATTCATATTTTATTTATTAGTTTTTTTTAAGATAAAACCAAGAAAAAAAAAAGTTATTTGTAATAATTTCAAAAGCTGAAATGTAACTTTTTTTTATGCTGTTATAATGCCCTGTAAAAATATTATTAGTATTCTATTT
>VRLP01005783.1:0-33642 GCA_009660295.1 Lophius piscatorius
TCTATCTATCTATCTATCTATCTATCTATCTATCTATCTATCTATCTATCTATCTATCTATCTATCTATCTATCTATCTATCTATCTATCTATCTATCTATCTCCTGAAGCTTTCCTGTCATTAATCCACATTACCTGGTGAACTCGGTGACTCCCTTGATGAAGCAGGCAGAGTTGCGGTACAGAGACATGTTATTGTTCTGGGAGCTTGTCTCTGAACTGAGCCCTCTCTTCTGCTTTTACCATGGACCAAACCACGTGTGACCTCACTGAATGAATATCAGTCGGTGACAACCCCAAAGGCCACCCACTGGCAGCAAGGAGGCATTTGATCCATTGACTGCAGTTTCAACAGTCAAATATAAGATTTCAAATATGAAACATATAAAACCACATGTAATACAACAACCAAGCAATGAAGTGATGCATATCTTCCATGTTAGTTAAAGCACTGAGCTGTAGTTGCTATGCTTATACAATAGGTTAATATATTTTAAAGGAATATTACACCAGCAGAGTTTGGTCACTGCATTACTAAAATGGATGCAACTCTCATCAAAGTTTCGAGCACTGAATCCCTTAGCAGCAAAATTATACATCTGAATGTTTTCCCCTCTGAATTCAAGTCTTGAAATTTCAAGATGTTAAGCAATGGCAAATCAAGTCAACTTCTTTGTATCTTATGAAATCACAACAAAAAGTGATCTGAAGCCACTTTGCTGGTCTGGACCATACTCTTTATTCGTTGTAACAATTTGAGTTGTAACAATGGCCACCTGGAAAAAGAGAAGCTGCCTTTTAACAGTCACAAATCTCAAACAGATCCCGACTCAGAATGAAAAACTGTCCGCCATGACCTTGGGGTGAGAGAGGGAGAGAGAAAGAGAAAAAGAAAAAAAGCTTGGTGCATAATGGGAAATCCCTTGGCAATCTTAACCAAGCATAGCCAAGCATAGCTAATATCTACCCGAAGTCAGGCTTAATTATGAGCTTGATCAAAAAGGAAAGTTTTAAGCCTACTCTTAAATGCAGCCAGGGTGTCGTCCCCTTGGAACTGTGACTGGGAGATGGTTTAAATGGGGTGGAGCCTGACAGCTGAAAACTCTGGCTTTCATTCTACTTCTGTAGACTTCAGAGACTGCAAGACCATCAGACCTTAGAACCTGAGAAAGATTTTGAGTATGATTCTGGATTTTTCAGGGAGTCAGTGAAGATAAGCAAATTTAGGAGAGATATGTTCTGGAAGTTGGGCACCAGAAAGTTTGAGCTCTGTAGCATCTCCTGTGCATCTATGATCAAAAATCCTCAAAGACCTCACCAAATTTGTCAAGAAATTGACTGATGTTCAAACCAACCTTTTCAGTTTCATAGAGTAAAAGTGAAAAAAAAAGTAAAGCTTACATCAGCTTTCTGAGTTTTTCCGTTGATTCTGATTATGCTTGTGATAAGATACGATAATTTAAAACCAGTGAATATTGAATCAAGTTGTTGCAATATAGCTATTCATTCTTCATAAAGTTCTGCTTGCCTTGATTTCTTTTAATGTTTCTTTATCACATATTCATAAAAATACAGTCCTGTCAATATAATTGATGTCAATATACTGTCCTGTACATACATACAGGAAGTATATAGACATCAATTTGCTGCATTTAACTCATCCTTTGGCAGCAGGGGGGCATCTCCAGTGAAGTGCCCAGGTCAATGTGCTTGTCTTAGTAGAAAAAGAATTGAAACAGGTGAGTAGATCTAGGTCTGCATCATCTCATTCACACAGGAACTATTGAGAAGTTCCTGTTAAACACAGGGTGTTGGTGTAAGACTGTGTTGCTATGTGAGAGACAGCGGGAGACAGAGACAAAGAGACTATATATATCGATCCATCTATTATTATTTGAACTGTCATTTGTAGTTTTATCGTTTGGTATATAAGAGGTTGTTTATGTTGTTCACAGTTGACTTGATCAAGGATATTTATGTGTTACGCTACACACGCGCGCGCGCACGCAGGCGCTAAAAAGACTTTTGTCTTTCCGCAGCAGGTATATCATTGTTCATAGAATCAGTAGAGTGCCTCCTCAGTGACTATACCGCACTGATTCACCTGCCGCCTATCAGCCACCGCAGCAGCGCGGGGCGCGGCTCTGGAGAAGGTGAGCGCACTGATTTCTGGGAAGATGGCCAATGTCGCCGCATCTGAACTCACACGAGATCCAGTTGGATAGGTAGGATTCCAGGATAGGTTTTACTGTGAGCTTTACGTTTTTGGACCTGGGCTACCTCTTACATACCGCTGTAACAAAATGGTGAGTGTTTGAGCTTGTTGCAGCGTTTATTTCCACCTGTTGGCTCTTCAAGCTGCTACTGCCATAAACGTCTATAAACAGCCCCTCTTTTGCTGCGGATCAGTACTTCCTCGATCAAAGGTCATGCATGCATTCTGTGCTGGCGTCATATTTTTAACAAATAAGAAAATACTGCGGAATTATTTGTCAGATTTATCCCAAGACATTATAAAATACCATGTAAGTAAAAAGCTTGTGGACAGTTTTTTTGCCCAACTATGTTATTACATACGTTTGGCATTTTTTGTTTAAATAATATAATTTAACAATAAAAATGTAGGTGATTTTTCATTAAATGCAGTTAATCTATTAGGAATGTGCCGTTTACATGTCCATTCTTACAGGAGCTGTATACCAAACCAATCATTGACATCTTGTAAAATATCTGCACCTTCAACCACACTGAAACATTTATTTGTAGGTGTTGACATTTTTTACAATTTCACAGGAAAGGAATTTACAAAACATATTCTGCGGGGATTCCAATAGTAAGATAAAGTTTAGAGAATTTGAAATCATCATCAACCTCCTGTGTGCATTAACGTCATGGTCATGAGAAGCAGACAATTATTGGTATCGACTAAAAAAAAATCTATATTGAGTGTTCTTTAATCTTATTTTCAAGTGACTGAACAAAATCCTTCCTGATCTTTGCATTTGAGTTAAAGTTGCTAGCCTGCCTTTCCTTATTCTACACGTCTATTTTTATTTTTGTTGCAGATTGAACCAGTGCTGCTCTCAGCTGCACCTCAGGGCAAAGAGCTCATGCCTTTACACAACAGGCCTATTGTATTTACTATCTTATCACACTCAGGGCGATAAAGATGTGGAAAGTTTACCTGGAGAACCTCATTCACATTCATTAATGTTAGTGGCAGGTAGCTCCTACTGGAGATTATTATGTGTTTGATTGCTAAGTTGTATGTTTGGTTTGCTCTGTTAACAAGCTACATTTGCGAATCTTCCTTCTTTTTACCCTCTCCAGATGCGCTTCCTATTGCTGTTCAGCCGGCAGGGGAAGCTACGTCTGCAGAAATGGTTCACACCAATAACAGATCGGGAGAAGAAGAAAGTGATCCGGGACATAATGATGTTATTGTTGGCCCGTCCAACACGTTCCTGCAACTTCCTCCAATGGAGAGACCTCAAGATTGTTTACAAGAGGTGGCGCTGTGGCACAGATTCAGTTGTGTTACAATTACACTCTTTTTTTGTTTATGTGTTTGGGTATCAGCGGTTGTTTCCCTATAAGGTGTGACCCTGCATGTTGGGCAAAAAACACTTTTGAGTCTGATTAAGCCAAGGCTTATTTTGTGTGTCCTCTTTACTCATTCATCAACATACAGACTGACCGGCATACCCATTTTTAGCAATGCGTTAACAAGAGTTGGTGAATTGGCAGCTAGTTCTGGTTTTCAGGTATTTTGATTTCCTTTACTCACAGTGGCAAGCTTGTAATAAAAGCAGAGTTACTGAGAATAGACAAAACACCAAAAACACCTCTGAGGACCATGTCATCCATTGTAATGACATATTATATTCGTTTCAGCACATGCACTGCAAAATTAACCATTTCAGATATTAGTTAATGGGTAGAAGTAGTAGCTGGAGTATCTCGTTAAGGCAACACTAGATTCATTTCTTTACAACAGAGAATTGCAAGGAATTGCAAAAACAAGGCATTTTCACATTTTTGAAATCCCATTTTTTGCAGTGTAAATACACACTATACATGTTTAAGTTTTGATTAGAAACATTATTTAATTTTTCCACTTCTTTTTTTAACTTTTTCTTCTGCTCAAATTAAATCTGATCCAAAATCTTTCCTACAGGTAGTTATAAGAGGTCATATTCTCAATGTTCTTGCCATTGTGGCAGCCACTATGCTGACATCTGAGCTCTGTCTCCCTCGTCTGCAGATATGCCAGTTTGTATTTCTGTGCCGGTCAAGAGGACCAGGATAACGAGCTGCTGGCCCTCGAAGTGCTGCACAGATATGTCGAGTTGTTGGATAAATACTTTGGCAATGTAAGTAGAGCTTCATTATTCAAATTTCAACAAGAGTTTTTTCCCTGCGCCTACATACAAGAGATCAAATAAGTATTCTGGAGAAGAGGAGAGAATGTTGCTTAACAAATACTTGTTAATATTAGTAATACATGCCAAAAATGACTTTATAATGTGTTATAAACCCTTTGGTACATGTTCGTTATAATAGCCTTTCCCTCTTTGATTATTTCCTGGCCTGCTCCCACTGTAACACATCCTTAGATGAGCAGAAGAAAATGTATGGATGAATAGATGAATGGATATAAATGTTAAATAGTGGGACTTAAAAGTAAACATCATCCAGCTTTTGCATACATTTATTACTAATTTTAAAGAACGTTTATGTTCAACTTTATGTTATGTTCAACTTTATGTCACGTGTGACTGTGAGCTCTTGCATGGGTTCAGTATGTTTTGTAATATTTATTGTTGTTGTTACTCTTTTAACCACTTTTACAATAATAACTGTTTAAACATCTACACACGACAAAATACCGAAAGTGATGATGTTAACTAATTAAGGGGATTATTTATATTTATTTTAATATTCTTGTTTTTTGTTCCTATGGTTAAAATATACATTTTGATTCACTCTTTGAGTGCGGTTTGTCAAATATAGAAAAAAGATATTTTCTATATATAAAGTTTGTTTTCCAATATGCAGTTGACAATTGGACAACTGAAATATACAATGTCTCAAGCTTGTTTTATGTTGGTTTAAAACAAGTACCCATTTTTTCTGATAATGACGGCCATTTGCTAACCTAGGTGCCGCCTGGCACCAACCATATCTTCATCGTCACTGGTAGCAGAGGCGAAGGTAGTAGAGGCCAGCTGTAAGACAAAGAAAAGACAATATGACGACAGATGTTTGTTGTATGGTTTCATCTTTCCGGGGATCCATCATGCCTTCTCACAATGTGGTATGAAAATGTCAAACCAAGCATCTTAAAAAAGAATCCTGACAACAAATCCTCCACTTAATCCAGAAAATAAGAGAAGTAGTTAACTCGCTTGTTGATGAATGATGAAGTGTCAGATAAAGCGCTACAAATAAAATGCTGGCGTCTGCCTCTCATCCATCCCTGCCAGAAAACAGCGATTGTGTGCAATGCAGGGTTTAAATCCTAATCCCTTTCCCGTTCCCCAGACTCTGAACACAAATAGTACATACTATTGTGCCCTTTAGAAGTCTCACTCCCACTGGTGTACAAAAGGTGCATCTGCCCCCGAATCGTTCCAGGCCACTCAGCTTGTTTTGTATTAAAATGCAAGACACGAAACTTGTTATTTATCAAAACTTATTGATAATATATCAGTAAGGGTAGTAGTACTCCAAATGTACTACATGTTTTTTTCTCTTATTGGGGAATTTACTCTCCACGCTACTAAACAATTCATTTTAATTTCTCTCTAATCAATTATGTATTATCTCAGGTGTGCGAATTGGACATCATTTTCAACTTTGAGAAGGCTTACTATGTCCTGGATGAATTCCTGATTGGAGGTGAAATTATAGAGACGTCCAAATTGTCTGTCGGAGCAGCTATGGAGGAGGCCGACACACTACAGGAGGTACTTTGAAGTACTTTTTTGTGGGATCAGGCTATTCTTACTCATATGAAATAAGTTTTTACTTCTCTGATCTTATCACAGACCATGGAGGAATACCTGAGTAAACCTACCTACTGAGCCAAGAGAACGAGGGCATTTCCATCTCCAGCTTTGACGTTAAAGGTCCATCGATCCTCAACTTTTTTTTATTTAGTATCTTATACTGTTTTTTATTTAGTATATATACTATGACTCAATAGTGACAATGCACCACAAGCCTGGAATGTTTTCTCTTTGAAAAGTATAATCATGAATCTCTAGGTGCCTTTAAAGTCTAACATTTATTCATATCAGGATTACAAGACAAGAGATAAGAGTCTTTCTCCTCTATCTATTTTCATTTTTAATTAATTGTTCTAATCTCAACATATAAATAAACTCAAATGACACTGATGCTTTGTGATGTTGTGTGAAAAATGATAAAAGAATACACAGTAAAGAAAAAATAAAGTCAATGCTTTATTTACCTCAGGAATGTCACATATGACCACATTTAAGAAAGAATTGCCAAAAACACAAGTTAATCTGGGGGAACCAACACTGATTTTGGTTGTGTGTGTATATGTGTGTCTTCAAATGCATGGCCAGTTGTTAATTGTGAACCAAACTCATATTAAATTAAAAAAACAACAGGTCTGGTACTTATATTTCAGCAAATAAAGAAGAAAGCTACAGAATAACTAAAGTAGACTGCATGTTTTATTTTTCAAAATACTTTATTTTCACCCTCCCCCTCTAACAAAACAATATATTATATATATATATATTTATATGTATTTGTATCTACAGATTATTTATATCCCTTGAGCAGTTTTGGCATCAGTATTATTTTCCTCAGTTTCTGGTTTCAGATAGTTCAGCAGTTTCATCAGGGCTTCATTATCAAAGACATGGGTCTGTGTGTCATCACCTCGCTCCTCATCCTCAGACTGCCTCTTTTCATCGGAGTCTGTTTGATCAAAATAATCCTGTATGGCCTGTTCAAAAGAGCCCGTAGAACCAACTCTGTCGCGTTTCTGGCTCAGCTTTTTCCTGCTATATGCTGGGTAGGGATACTTTTCCAGCATCTGAGCTGCTAAGTATGCTGCCAGTTCATCCTCATCCATGGTGTCGTCATAGTCATCCTTTAATGTGCTAGGAAGTTGTCGCTGCGTGGGAGCGAATTCCCCCAAAAGCCTTGGAGGCTGCGTGTGAAGTCGTGACAGAGAGCTTTTGTACTGCTCTCTGACAGGAGCTCGATCCCCAGCTCGCCGTAGCCCCATGACGTTTAGAATCTCTTCTGTCCTCCCTTCTTCTGGTGTATTTTGTCGCCCGGGAAAGTGTCTGTTGTAGAACTCAGGGTTTGTTTTCTTTGAGGACATCAGAGAGAGCCTGCTTTCTGCTCCAGATAATAAGTTGTTCTTTCGTGGCTTGTCTTTATATTCATTTTCACCAGATTTGAGCATGTGCACCAGGTCTTGAGGTGGGATCTTATATTTTTGGGAGATCTGAATGAGCTGGTAGATGGCCTGTGGATCCATGTTATCTCTAAAATGGGTTTGAACCATTCTCTCAGTCCTCTCTTTCTCTTCCTCCTCTATCTCCCGTTTCTGCTCTTCCTCTTCTGTTTTCTCCAACACTTTGAGGAGGTAGTAGTCCACAAGGTTAGCTACATCATCTGGATCCTTTGATCTCTTGACTGGGTAGTTTTCATCATCTTCCTCTACATCCTCCTCATCATCTTTTTCATCCTTGTCATCAACATAATCAAGCCCTTGGTTGCTCTCATGTTTGTTTTCTCTCTCTTCCCCTTCCTCTTCCTCCCCCTGTTCTTGTAGTGGATCCCAGTCTGCGCGATCTTCACCCTCCTCGTTGTATGCCACATTCCTGACGTTAAACATATCATCATCTTCATCCTCATCCTCCTCCTCCTCCTCCATACCATCCTCCTCATCTTGGCGTTTATGTATGGTCTTTGCACTAGTTAGCTTGTCCAGCTCGTCAAACACAGACTGCAGAGTCGCCAGGTTCTGAGGTGTGTACTTCTCCTCCACATTCTCATTGGTGCGTTTGAAGGGGTATTCATGCTTTAGATCAGGACCCTCTTCATCACGCCCCTCATCACCTTCAAACATTATTGGCAGCTTCTTGTGAGTCCTGATGTCATGCTGCTTCTGCTGCACCCTGGGGTACATGTTCTTTGGACTTCCTTCGACACCGGTGTGAAATGAAGCTGGCCTGGAGGCCTTTTCTGTCTGTTCCAGGGTGGTGAGCACAGCCTGGAGCAGCTCTTCACTCTTATCCTCCCTTCCCTCCTCTGCTTCTTCCCCTTCTTCACGCTCATCGTAATTCTGCATAGGATTAGAAGCCAGTCTCAGCATGCTACTCAGCTTCTCTGCATCATCCATGTAGCCGACATCATGCCCTGTGGCGAGAGGGGCATGCTGCTGGGAGTCTGTGCCGGTTCTTGTACGGAGTGTCTCTAAGTACTCCAAAGCTTTTAGTATGTCAGAATTAGGAGTGCGGTGGTCAATTCCTCTCTGGGAATCTGATTCGCTCCCTCGCAGCCTGTGCTCTCTGACAGAAGCCCCGTGAATGTCAGAGGAACAGAGAAAAAGTAGGGTGAAGAGGATGTTGACAAAACATACAAAGTAAGTTTTGTCTGTGGTGAAGGTCTCGGAGAGTGACGGCATTGTGACGTCTGTAGAGGAAAAGATAGAAGCAAGTATCAGAACTGACCTTTAGACATCAAGTTTACGGATTTGCTCTGGTTACTCTGGCATTTCTTAAACATCTTCTCTCTCATCACTGGTTTACATCACAGACCACAGAGATATTCTTATTGATCTAAGACAAAATTTTTAATCAATCCCACAATATTTCCTCTGTTGTAAACCAGATCAATCCATAAATCGCTTGAACTTTATTCATTTATCTTTCAAACAGTTTTCGTGTTTTTAAAAGCAGTTTACAAATGAATAATAAAACAAAGAAATTGAAATAGGATGCAGGGAATAATTCACACCATTTAGAGACAAAAACATAAGCAACAAAAGATGATTTATTAAGAATAGAAAATATGAGAAATAAATAAAAAATAAAATAAACTTAAAAATGAAAATAGAAAAAAAATGTTTCAATAGAAAACACTGAAGATGAAGGCTAAACTGAATAATCCGTTTTTTAAAATAGATTAAAATCAATATATTTTGATATTTGATTAAAAAAAAGAAATCCTGTTTAAAGAAATAGCTTTTTTCTAGAAGACCGTATCAGACAGGAATCCTGCGCCTTGATTGTCAGCAGCAGTAATAGTAGCAACTTGCAACTCCCGTGTAAATCTCATTAGTCGTCAAATCGCTGTAGTCGGTGAGTCACTGCCCCGTTGTCAAGGTAACCCGGGAAGACTGATACTCCCATTGATCCTCTACATTAACGTCGGAAATAATTCAAACTCAATTATTTTGGTTTTCCAGCTTAGTGCCAAATGTTTGAAACGTTATGATGATTAATCTGTAATAGAATACCCTGTAACACATTGGAGGAACTAATTGAAATCTGATGAAATGATGTGTTGTTTGTCTTATCAAGATACTTTTTAGACATTAAATAAAGGGAAAAATGTATCACTAAACGACACATTGCAATTTTACTTACTATACTGTAATTACTCTCACTGTCATTTATCCAGCCTTAATTTGTTTAATATCTATTTTGTAAATCCCTTCATTTGTTTAGTTTGATTACTATTTAGTAAATCGTGACAGGAAAACAAAAACCCTCTGGACCACGTATAATTCTGAATAATAATTTGTATTGGCGTGGGATCAAAGACTCAGTGGGAAACAGCCTCTTCGTCTGAACATCTGTGGCAGAGCATCAGGTTGTCCTATCTTAGCTAACAAAAGGGCCACATTAAGCCTCACTTGAGTAACGAAAGAATAATAACCAGTCTTACCTCTACGTTTAGTGTCTGTCGAGGCTCGTGAGCGAACAGTTCATCTCCGTCTCGCGCTGAGTCTGGCGTTAGCACCGCGGTCAGCTCCTCCTGCTATTAGAGGAACCACCTGATTCGTGCGTCACTCATACGCAGCACAGGCGCGCGCTCTCATTGAAATAGATACAACGCACAGACGCGCACGCGCCTAGTTAATTTGAGTCAACCAAATATGAGACACGGTTTTCTCTATGAGAGTGACGCGAGTCCGATTTGACCCTGTCTCTGCTACACAAAGATTTTTGTCGCACATCCTGGAGAAGTGAATACATTCATGGTCCGGATAAATTTAGCGCCACTGATCGACAAATAGATTGATAACAATAACAGTTTGATAAGGTGCGAATTAAGAAGCTGCTTAACCAATTCAATTTTGAGGACGTCAAATTCTGTAATGTGGTTGAAATAGAGCTGTTATAATTTATTAATCTTCAGATGACGATTTAGAGATGCTTTTTGTTGACTAATATGGTTCCAGTTATATTTTCTCCTGTTGAATTGCTGCCGTCACGGCATCTGCTGCAGCAGTAGAGACACTTAAAGTCCACCGATGAGTCATACGGTCTCCGCCAAAGACCGAGCGGGCGGGGGAACAGATGCAGAGGGGGGTGGGGGTGGGGTTTGTGTCCGTGCATGTGCGCGTACGTGTTTGCGCGTGTGTGAGAGAGCGGTTTTGTCGTCATCCTTGTACTAATATTTTAGTACCAGTCATATAATATTGTTGTCTCAAGCAAGCATTTTCCTTTTTCCCTATTGTTTTTGTTCACTTTTTTTATGAAGAACTCCAGCGAGAAGAACATTCATTGGGATAAATTACATGGTTCTGTCATATTGGTATTACAGCATCAGGAGACCAAAGGAAAAAAGGACAAAATAGATTTTTTTAATCTAGTCTCCTCAGCATAATTACATTTTCCTTTGAAACTCACTCACACACACATACACACACACACACACATACACACACGGTACCAGTTTGGTACTGATAACGCCCAAACCGTCTAGCTAATTGCTTGTGGTCGTGTCTGTGGCAGGATTACTGGTAAACAGAAACCAATTACAGCTCAGTCTGCCCACATTCCCTTTCCCTGTCAAATAAAAAACACAAGGTTTTACTAAGGTCAACTGAGAAGTTTCTTACAAGCAATTAGTAGTTTCTCCATTTTTGCAGAGCAGCATGATGTGACCATTCTTGGTCCATTCTTTCATAAGAGGATGGTTCTGAAATTTTTCGAGCACAGGAAGTAGTTCTCATTTCAGAAACTGGAAATTGCAGGTGTGACTTTCTTAAAGTATTGGTCCTTTCAAAGACTGATAGATGTTAGCTCAGCTCAAACTGGAAATTAAACTTTTGTGACTGTGAAAGAAAGAAAGAAAGAAAGAAAGAAAGAAAGAAAGAAAGAAAGAAAGAAAAGACTTAATCATCATCCTTAAGCTTTTATGTGTCATTGTTTATTTTTGACTTTGGAAAAAAATCATTTTATAAATATAAGGGATTTCATTTTTTTATTCTTTGACTTTTTTTAATGAGACACTCAACCATTTAACCCAGGCTTCATCAGTAGAAAAAGATACATACAAAACTCTAAAGACTCAAAACAAAGAGGGCATTGGTACCAAAAAGTTCGGCTGCTGACGAAGATCCTGATCTATGACTTTAACCCGGCAAAAGGATGAACTTTTGAACTGAATTAATTAATGTTTCCAAAGATACCGAGGAAGAAGCAATTTTTAAGTGTTTACTTCAGCTTACCTACCCATTTGCATCTCCATCCACTGATCATGATCTTCTGATATGATTAGCTCATCCACTTATCAGAAGGTAGGTGATAGTTGTAGGATCATTCCTAGATCTTCCAGTCTATATGTTGACGTTTCCTTGATCAAAACACCCAATAGGTCAAATCCAGGGACCAGGTCTAGCTACTTTGTGCCATGTGTAAACGCGTATGTGTTATATTTGTATGAATGTATGCAAAAGGGCCATCCTGTTGAAAGAAACATGATTAAGTGCCCTCAAAATGAGAAGAAGATCACTGATGTGTGCCTTCAAAATAAAAAGATGTGTGCTCTTTCTTTTTGTCATATGTTTTATTAGAATAGGCAATATAATGCATACATTAAATTAAGTGTACATCCTAACTGAATCTACAACAAAACAAAACACAATAATGCAAAAGATATGTAACAGAAAAAACACATTTCATAAAATGATAAATGGACTGTACTTATATAGTACTTTTCTAGTTTGTGCGACCACTTGAAGCGCATTACATTGCGAGTTAGCATTCAACCATTCACACAAGCATTCATACAGTAATGATAGAGGCTGCCATGTAAGGTGCCACATGCTTATCAGGAGTAGTAACCATTTAAGCCACCAAAGGAACAGTCATTGGGAGCAACTTAAATATCTAAGTTGGGAGCAAGTTAGATATCTTGCTCAAAGACACTTCGGCTGAAGTGGCCAGGGATTGAACTACCGACCTTCAGATAAGTGGACTTCGGTTTTACCAACTGAAACCACCACAAATTTGGACAAAATCGGATCAATGCTTAAGAATATGGTCCTATAGCTTTTGGCGATAAAGCTACCTTTAATGTTGAAAATATACAACGAAACTTTCCCCAAATCAATCCAGTTCTTCCTCGTACTAAGGTATAATTGGGTAAAATATTTGGAAATGATACAGGAAATAGGTTCTGAGTTATATACAGAATATTGTGTTATTAATAAAAAAAAAGCTCCCCCTAGTGAGTAAATAATTAACTTTTACATCAAGACAAGATAGAGATATACCAATAAAGGTAAATAAAAATTTCTGCTCCATACACAAAAATACTCCTACTCTACCCTCTTTTCCTCTGCTTTTGTCCCATGGCGACTGGCTGGGTGCTCCTCATTCCTTACCTTGGGGGCTGACTGTCAATAACTCAGCTCAATGTAAAGAGAGCGATGGGAGGAAAGGTTGTGAATGGGTCCACAGGCTTTGACATCAGACACCATTCTCTGGGCAATTATGTTTGTGTGTGCGTGTGTGTGTGTGTCCAGGAACAGGAATGATGCATCAGTTCCTGCTCTTTTGTGAAATGTGGGATGTGGCACCAGATTGTGGTAGACTCACTCCAAGGCCTTTGTAGCACACAAGGGATGATAAAAAAAACATGTCCCATCATATTTGTAAATTTTCCCCAACGTTATGAAATCATTCCGTTTCCTGAAAAACTGCATACTTTACAATGTTCATGTGTGTCTGTGTAGTTCACTGGTTTGTTTGTTGTTGTTATGAAAAGAGGCTAAACAGATTTGTTTCTCCACATGGGAGCATGAGTTACTTGGGTTACTGATGCTTTGAAGAAAATACAGCTGGAACTATCTGGCGTAAAGATAACTAACGCCAAAATATTTAATATTACATCAATAATCATCAATAAGATTGAAATGTTTAGAAAACATTAAAAGTCAATGGGCCTCATCCATATTTAGTGAATATGAATCAACTTGAGAAGATCTAGTGCTTTTTCCTAGTTGATATTTTGTTTTGTGTTAGGATTCACTTCTTTTTTTTTTTTTAGGTTAGAAGGACGCACTGGGAGCAACAGTCAAGGGCTGGCACAATGACTCTCCTTCTGTTTTTCTTTTTTCGCAAGAGCCTTCAGTCCTTTTTGGTTCATTCTCTTGCACATATTAACTTTGGTATTAATAAAGCAGGTGGATTATCAATCAAACAAACTTTATTTATATAGTGCCAATTCTCAACAATTGTTATCTTTTGGCACTTTTTGTCTGGAGATCTCATTAATATGCTACAGAAACAAAACAGTGAGTGTGAGGAACAAAAATGGCAAAGTAATTATGATCCAGCCACCTCTTGTCAAAACACTGACATGTTAATCCGTATAGTTGACTCCTACTTCTCATAACAGTATCAGCCCCTACACCTGGTTGGTTGGTTAATTGGTGGGTTTGTCAGCACTGTTATGCAAAATCTGCTGGACTAATTTCCTTACTACATGGGTTGGGCATGGGCAATGTAGGGATAGGAGGATGAATCCAAGAATTAACTAAATTTTTTTAACATTTCTAAAAGACAGTGGCTTGCTTCATATTTTCCTACAAAATGCAAAATTAGGAGTTCTGAATTGAGTTCCGTGAGACTTTATGGCAGGGATGGGCATGAGTCCGGTATGCTTTTTGATAGAACACAAACTCCTTTGTTAACCAAGGACTATTGCAACTACTGTCATCATTTGATCAGTGGTTCCCATGTTGAGCCTTACACATTCTACATCCTCCAATGAACCCACAGCACAATGGAAATATCACTTTTTTTCTTTCTTTGTGGTTCCGCAGCATGAACAAAATGTAAATACACACGTATATGAAATACTAATAATATACTATATTATATCTTATGTAAATATATAAGGAACACATCCTGCTTTTATTTTTATATTAAACTTTTTATATTAGTTTACCTAATGTATACAACTTTACCAGTTGGAGAAGGAAAAGTAATTGAACTGGTTCAATTAAACCTTAACCCATAATGCCTCACCAGGGAGGGATGTGCCGAATGCCTCACTCAATGCTTTATTGTGTATTTGTATTGGAACTACTGTCAGTGTCTCCATTATCTTTCTTTCCACATAATTTATTATTGCTGTCCTTTCACACATGCCCTGCATGCAAGGTTATGACTTTCAGGCTGAACTAAATTTTCATTTCCTCATATCTCAGTGAGGCCAGCTCACTCAAACATGGTTGGCTGGCAGAACAACAAACAAACAAAAAACAAATCCAGTTTTGTTTGTTGCAAAGTACCTCTTTGATTTGGCAGCAGGCTGGTGGATATGTTTTCGTCCCCATGAAGAAAACCACACGTTCAAATCTATGTTCGTTTGACACTTGAGTGTTATCCTTCTCCTTTCAGTAAATAGTTCGGTAAATGGCTCATCTTAGTCATCAATCAGACCCCACTTGTTTGTCCATATTTGAACTAAGCCTATGCGGTCATCACAGACAGCATATACCCAAAAAGTCCCAAAATATCCCAAGTACCCTAATCCCCCCTCCTCAAATTAAATGTGAAGTTATGTCCACAGTATTTTTCATAAAAAAGATCCCCATATTAGGTAAAATATGATATGTACAAGATAGAGCTCCTTAAGTCGATTCATATGCACCAAATTTGGACTAAATTGGAACAATTATGGTCTGAAAACCTTTGGAGATGTAGCTCCCCCTAGTGTCAGAAATATACAACTCACCTTTCCCAAAATGAATCCAATTATTCCTTACACTAAGGTGTAAAGTGTATAAAATTTGAAAATGATACATGCAACAGTTTCTGAGTTATCTTTTTAACATAAAGATCGCTCTTGGACAAAAGATCGATTCCACAATATCCAAGACTTTTCAGAAATAAAAAAAATTAAGCTGAGTCAGGAATTGCCAAGATGATAATGGATGCAACCTCAGTGAGCTTCATGTTCAGCTCTTTGGAAACTTAAGGGTGATGCCCAATGAGTCAGTCCATTATAATAAATAGTGAGTAATTATCCTTTAAAAATGTTCTTACTCTAGTTCAAGAGGTAAAATTAAATGGGAAACGTGGCATTACAAAATAAAAGCACATTTAAATATACTCAAGTAATATTCTCTCTTTTTGAAAACATGAATAATGACAAGAAATTTCACAAAAATAAGCTTAATGATTGCTTGATTACCTCACAAATAATGAGATAATTTGTAAATCTTACACTATTCACTCATTTGATTATTACTTATGAGCCATAATTTAAATTCTTCTCATATGTAAGTAGGTGTTATTGTTTTATAATTAGAGACTTTCTTCAATTTCTGTGAGGTTAACTTAAAAAACGTTATATTGCAAACATTATGTCTCATGAGCAGATAATGATTAGATGTCCTCTTGTTTTTCCCTCTTGCTCCCTTGTGTCTATTTTCAGCCACTCTTTCTTCAGTGTTGTCACAATACATCATATAGCAACATGTCTTTATCACGTAATGGTGTATTTGCCCTGGTGTGCTCCACATCTCTTTTGTCTCATCCTTTCATGCCTAAGGCAGCACGTTAGACTCAGGAATAGAGCATAAAATTAAAAAAATTAAAAGTAATACGTTTTCTGAAATAATCTTAAATAGTGAAAGGCATCTTTTTCTTTTTTCCTGGGTATAAGGTCCTCTCCTTCTTAAAATATCAGCATCTACGCAAATATTACTGCTGCTATGTTACATTAGGTCACGGAATTTTTATCTGAGAAATACAAAAAGATCCACGCTCAGTTTCATGTGAAATCCAGCACAGCCTCGTGTTGCCTTTTGATGGTCCTGAGCTTTAATGTTGCGGTTCTGAATAAGGTTTCAGCTTAATTTGACAAGATTTGATGGTGTTACTTTTCACTCCATGATTTTGTGAATAAAATTAACATTCTAGTCTTTACTTATTTTTTCCATGTGAATAATATATTAGTTAAAGTTAGCTTACAGGGTTTCTTATTTTATCAGTTAAGTCCCTCAATATGCCTTTGTTATTTAGAAAATGCAAGAGACTCAGCATCCATAGGGTCGCACTGAACGCAGCAAGAAACCTGCATCAGGGTATGTCGAAACAAAGATTTAGAAAGACCTTTGGAATATACTGATTTGGCAAAAAAAACAAACATTTTTAACTGGTGATGTCTAATATTTTGAACTCACATTCAAATTAACTCCAGGTAAGATTTGTATTTTATCCCACATGGGATTAGTGCTTCCACAAGATTTGAGATTTAACCCTTGAAATGGGTTAAGAGATGAACTCACAGATAACAGTTACTTTAACATTAATGTCAAAGGCCACATGTTGTTTTATAGTTGGTTTGTTAGCAGAAAAATACCACAACTGCTTTATATATTTCTACAAAACAGAGTGGGAGGATGGGGCATGCACCAGGTATGAGATTTTTTTTTTTAGCACATTTAAATAACTGAGGGACATCCTGGATTTTTTTCATGTCATTATTGTTGGTTTTTTTCCATTCACATAATTACACAAGTATACGGAGCTGATTTCAAAAACGTTTGTGCAGACAAGGGACAGGAAAACCCAATAGAACTATGTAAGATTGCATTATTCATGTTCTAAAAGAAATTATGACTGACAGGGTCTCCCTCCTACGTCTGGCTTCTGGGAAATCAACCAACCACTAAAGTGACTGATCAAATCAATTGTAGTCCAGAATTTGGTACTGTTAGAGCTTTATTGAACTAATGTGTGGATATGTGTGTGTGATTTCTGAAAACAAGGAGAATAAACAATTTAAGGATATGACGCAAAAAAAAATTGATAGTATATGCAGAGTCACATGATGATAAATAATGACAAAGTAACTGAATATGTCGCAATATAAGGAGACTGTAGTTACTAATAGTAACACAAACATAAATGCTATAAATAGTCCTGTAGAACACGAAAAAAGACACAATGAACAAAATAAGAATCTACATGGGCAAGAACAACACTGCAAACTTGAACTTACGCTTGTGACCTTGCTCAAGAATGTTGCGTCAGAGGCTGGGCTCAAACCCTGGCTTCCCGTTTGAGGGACGACCACTCTACCCACACGCCCCATGAAATCAAAACCAATCATTATAACAAAGTACATAAATATATACACTACTCAAAAAAAATTAATGGAACGCTTAATCATCGCAGTATGACACCAAGCCAATTAAATTTCAGGGATATAAATCTGTCCATTTAGGAAGCACAGGTGATTGTGAATCAGTTTTACCGGTTTTGAAAGTGACAACAGGTGCAATGGAGAGGCAGAAGCATGACAACCCCCACAAAGGGAATGATTCTGCAGATGGTGGCCATAATCCATTTCTCTCTACTTATCTTTCATGACTGACTCTTCTCTAGTTTTGTGTTCTGCTGGTGTCTTTGTCACTACTTGTGACATGAGGCAGTACCTGCAGCCCACTGAAGTTGCCCAGGTAGTCCAACTCCTCCAGGATGGCTTATCACTGTGTGAAGTTACAAGAAGGTTTGCTGTGTCTCCCAGCACAGTCTCAAGAGCATGGAGGAGATGCAAGGTGACAGGGTGTTACACGAAGAGAGCTGGACAGGTCCGTAGAAGGATCCTTACAAAATGACCTCCAGTGGGCTACTGGTGTGATGTTTTTGAAAAAACTGTCAGCTACAGACGGCCTGAGGGTCCTCATAGAGCCAACGTCCTTTACTGCTATGCTCACAGACCAGCACCATGGAGCTCAATTAGGGTTGAACCATAGAAAAGCAGAATTGGCAGGTTCTCAATTGGTGCCCCATTTTCTTCACAGATCAGAGCAGGTTCAAACTGGGGTCATATGTCAGTCGTGACAGAGTCTGGAGACGATGTGGGGAACGTAATGCAGCTGCATCATCATCCTGCAGGAACGGTTTGGTGGTGGGTCAGTGATGATCCGGGGAAACAGATCCTTGGATGGTCTCAAAGACCTCCAAGGGCTAGCCAACGTTACCCTGACTGCTGTTAGGGTCCAGGATGAAACACAGACCCACTATCAGACCTTACACTGGTCCAGTGGACACTGGGTTCCTCCTGGTCCAGGACAATGCCCGGCCTCATGTGGCCAGATTGTGTAGGCAGTTCCTGGAGGACCAGTCAATGGCATTGATGCCAAGTTATTGGTCCTCATTTTCCCAAACCTGAATCCACCTGATAGCTTCTGCGATATCGCTGCATCAGACGCCCTCACCACGGACCACAGACTGTCCAGGATCCTGATCCAGGCCTGGGAGGAGATTCCCAAGAATACCATCCTCCATCTCATCAGGAGAATGCATACGTTTTCAGGAGGTCCTTTTGGCATGTGGGGTTCAAACAAACTCCTGGATTACATTATGAGTTGTTGTTATGAAATTCACTGGAGTTGGATCAGTCTGTGATTTAGTTTTTGGTGGAATTTAGATTCCAGCCCTTAAAGGTTTAATGATTTTGATTTCCATTGACCGCTCTTGCATTATTGTGTTCCAAACAAAGTACGCAATGTATATCAATAAAGATTTTCAACTTCAATGGTTCTTTCATCGAGATCCGGACTTTGATGTGTAAGTGTTCCCTTAAATTTTTTGAGGAGCGTATATTAAATGTCTCATAAAAATTTAAGAAATGTTCTGGTGCACTGATAATGCTAGACGCAAAGGTTGTTTTCTTTTAATGGCTGCTTTTAATTGTGAAGCTTGTTTGCCCGAAGGTATTATGCCTATTCATACATTTAATTTAACTTTCTATTTCTGGGGTCTTGTATGCCGCATATTTTAAATTGATATGGTTAATTCGAAATTATGGAATTTTAGAGATATTTTATAAGGCCATAAGTCAGACATAAAGGATAACATTTCTGTGCTGAGCTCTGCATCTCTATCATTAAAGCGTTCTTACGGGTGCCCTGCAGCTTGTTCCACATACTCTTAGAAGCCTGACACATCTACTGGGATCTGATATGTATATTCAATGAAGGCCGAATGCCTTTTATCAGATAATACTAGCTTTTAATTCTCCTGAAGGTGAGATCTTTGTTTATTAGAAAATCAGCTATTGACACATTAATATGATGGACAATTTCAAATTAAACTAGGCCCATGCTGTTGTCTCTCACTTTGAATAAATGGAATACAATATTCATAATATTTTTTTTTCAGCGCGTAATCAGCTAAAAATATCTTATTGTTAAATATAAAAGCCCTTGATAGCTCCAGAAGGACTGGGCCATTTTCCATCGAGGCTGCCATGTTTGTACATTGGCCTGAATGGATAAACCAAGCTTTGATTCCAAACAGCAATTGAGAAAGCTCTTGCACCCCGATTCCGGTGCTTGGACTTAGTGGTGTAGAGAGGAGGTTGGCATCAGAAGAGCAGAAGCTTAGATCAGAGTCTCTGCAGCAGTGAAGGAGAGTGATGGATGCTGTAAGGCTGTGTATTCGACGTGGAGAATTTGGTGATTTGGTGATTTGATTGATGTGCAGTTGAAAGGAGAGGTTATTGTCGAAGATGACTGGACCAATCATTATCATGTCACACTTTTCACAGGTGAGCTTGAGGAATTTGGTATTGCATCCAGGCTTTTATTTCAGGGGAATGGACTATAGTCGGGATGAATTTAGTGGATATGAGTAATTGGATATCATCAGCATAACAGTTGAAGGGGAGACTATGACGCTGGATTATATTGCCAATGGGGAGGAGGTAGAGGATAAAGAGGAGAGGACCAAGCACCGAGCCTTGGGGGACACGTTGGGAGAGTGGAGCAGTGGTGGAAGTGGCATTTGTTGATGTAATTAATTGTTGTTGGTTTTGTGAGATTTAACATAATCCAGGAGAAGGCGTTTTCCAGTGATGTTAAGAGAGGATTCCAGACGGGAGAGAAGGATGGCATGGTTGATGGTGTTGAAAGCAGCAGTGAGGATAAGGAGGAAGAGGCAGAGGTTGTTGGTGACTTTGAGGAGGGTTGTTTCAGTGCTGTGCTGTGTGCGATTTACAGACTGAAATGCTTCAAACAGGTCGTTGGAATGCAGGTGAGATTTGAGGTGGGAGGCGACAACACGTTCCAGTTGTTTTTGACAGGAATGGGAGGTTGGAGATGGGCTGAAATTCCTCATGATGTCAGGGTTTAGTTACGTTTTTTTGAGGATTGGGGTAAAAAAGGCTAATATGAGGATTTGATGGACAGAACCAGAGTTGAAGGAGGAGTTGATGCTGGAGATAGCTGGGAGACATTGTTTAACAACAGAAGAACGGTTGGGATCCAGGATACAAGTGGAGCTTTTCATGCCAGATGTGTATTTGGATAGGTCAATGGAGACACAGGAGAGAACAGAGAAATAAGCGGAGTGGTGAAGGGCATCAATCAAGGTGGGGGGAGGGAGATGACTGGGGTGGTGGTGATCAGGTTGCTCAAGATCCATGAAATATTTTTCAAATTGTAACACAAAGGATCTGCGGCAGCAGCCATGATTATTCCATAATACCTCCGACTATTCGGGGACATAAATATAAACATCATTTACAGGTCTTACATGATTGCATAAGTTATTTCTGCATATTCATTTGGACCTATGCTCTCTGTCCTTTTGCATCCGATTAGAATCATGTCTAAGGTGATGTTAAGGTATACAATCCATCTTTTCTTTAGAGACCAGCCCATTATATTTGGTGAATAAATTTACCATATTCCCCTGTTTCTTGCTGTTGCTATGCCTGTCAAGTCAGTTTTCTGGTAATTACATTTAACCAACTAATTTAGAGCAGCAAAGAAAAATAGCCAAGCACAAAATGGAACTCAACTTCTTATTTTTCTCATAAAATAATATAGAATTTTTATTTATACACCTACATTCATATTTCATAACTTTTTAATCTCAATTCTAATCTTTCTTCTTCTTTCTTCTGTTCCATTTAGGGTTCGTCACAGCGGATTATTTGTTTCCATTTTGCCGTACTCTCTCCATCTTCCTCTCTCACCACATCCAGAAATCCTTTTTTGGTCTTCCCCTTTTTCTCCTTCCTGGCAGCTCAATGTCCAGAATCCTTCTACCCATGTAACCACTATCCCTCCTTTTCACATGTCCAAACCATCTCAATCTGGCTTATTTACATTGTCTCCAAGACATCTAACCCAGCCCGTCCCACTGATGTGCTCATTTCTAATCCTGTCTATCCTTGTCAAACCCAAAGGAAATCGAAACATCTTCAACTCTGCCACCTCCAGCTCTGCCTCCTGTCTTTTGGTCAGAGGCTCCATCTTCAAGCCATCAATCCACTCCACCCTGCCTGAACTTGCTTCTTCACCTCTTTTCCACCCTCCCCATTGCCATTGAACAGTTGATCCCAAGTACCTAAATCCTGCACCTTCTTCACCTCTACCTGACTTTCATTCACACACCCATATTATATCTTGCTGCAACTGACCTTCATTCCTCTTCTCTCTAGCGCATACCTCCACCTCTCCAGGTTTTTTTCCACCTGCTCCCTGCTCTTATTACAGATCACAATGTCATCTACAAACATCATAGTCCATGGACATTCCTGCTTGACCTCATCTGTCAGCCTGTCCATCACCATAGCAAACAAATAGGGTCTCAGGGCCGATCCTTGATGCAGCCCCATCTCCAATTTAAACCAAACCGTGACTCCTGCAGCACACCTCACTTCCGTCTTCCTGCTCTCATACATATACTGCACAACTCTAACATACAATCTCATACAACTCATCAGAAGCTGCTCGTTTAGCCTTTGTCACCCAACTCTTCACCTAAGATAAGATAAGATAAACCTTTATTAGTCCCACAACAAGGAAATTGCAGTGTTACAGCAGCAAGAGCATATTACAGAATAACATTATGTACAATTAAATTAAATCAAATGTGCAGTAGAAATGTGGACATTTTGAGTAGTATATTGTCCCATAGTGCAAAGTGGAAGTGAGGTGTGTGTGTGTGTGTGTGTGTGTGACTAGCAGTGCTGGTTAAATAGTCTGACTGCTGCAGGAAGGAAAGATCGGCGACATCACTCCTTCACACACTTGGGGTGAAGGAGCCTGTCGCTGAAGGAGCTCTCCAGTGCAGAGATGGTGTCCTGCATCGGGTGGGAGATTTTGTTCCGGAGAGATGACTGCTTGGCCATCTTTCTCCTGTCTCCAACCTCCTGCAATGAGTCCAGAGGACATCCCAGGACCGAACTGGCCTTCCTGATTAGTTTGTCCAGTTTCCTCCTGTCAGCAGCTGAGATGCTGCTGCCCCAGCAGACCACTCCATAAAAGATGACCTTACGCTGCATCTCTCTGTACTCCTGCCTACTTTTTTCATCTCTCTTTCTATCTCATTTCTTCTTTGCTAACCTTTTCCTGCTTATTTAGCGGCTTTGAAACGGTTGCTTAATCTTCACAAGACACTAGGCAATGGAACTTTTGGGGATCGGCAGCTTTATTCTATAACAGAGCGACAGGAGACAGTCAGTGACACACATTGGGTGGGCTCTACTCAGCTCCCAGCATGAGTGCAGCACCATTTCTTCATTTACTATACTTTCACAATAATAAACAAATAGATTACTATACATACTACCTGTACACTAATCAAAAATAAATAAAATTACATCAATAGAATTCACATTAAATAAAATGAAACCCAATCAAAATTCCAACAGATACATTTCTGAATAAGAGTAAATTAAACAAAACTGACTATTTAGCCCACATATTGGCTAAAATAAAATTCAGGCAGTCCCAGTACACAACATGAACAGTTAATATAAAATAAAGTGCATATCAAACATTGAACGTACCTAGAACAGAGTGACAGGAAACAGTCAGTGACACACAGTGGGCGAGCTCTACTCGGCTCCCTACAGCAGGTGATAGCAGGGCAAAATTCAAGTTATAATTAATGCCAATTAAGTTTGTTTTTTACCGACAAAATCATTCAAATAAGAAAACCAGTCACTAATTAAATATATTCGTGTGTCATACAGTTAAAACCTGAAATGTATCACTTTTAACATCACTAGCATGATATGAGGGAGAGAGCAGGTGAAGCAACTTACCAGCATGAGTGCAGCATCGTTTCTGAGGGAACCTAGCCGCAATGCTAACATGTGTGTCCCAGGTGTGCTTCACTCATAAATGACCCCTGTGCAACAATGACTATGTAGGAACTACAATACATGAGAGACACCCTTATTATGAATTGCCAATTATCTATTTATAACAAAAAGATTAACATGAGTGGGAATATCGCCAACCATGGGGTTTTGAGAATGTTCACATAAAATTATATGATAAATGATAATAGTCGTTTCTGACTCAGCTACACTTATACTGCCTTGAACCTCCTCATTCCACAACCAAGTCTCCCAAGTCTCCTGTCCTTAACATCATACTTGCCCATCCCGTCCTCGTTTCCTCTGTTCCCTTCGCCCACATGACCATTGGAGTTCGCTCCAACCACTTCTCTTTCACCACTGGGAAAACTCTCCATCACTTCGTCCAACTCACTCCAGAAGCTTTCTTTCTCTTTCAACTCACAACCAACTTGTGGGGCAAAGGCACTGACAATGTTCATCATCACACCTCCAATTTCTATCCTCATACTCATCACTCTGTCTGACTCTCTTCAGCTCCAGTACACTCCTCACATACTCTTCCTTCAGAATCACCCATACCCCATTTCTCCTCCCATTAACTCCATGATAGAACAGTTTGAACCCTCCTCAAATGCCTTTAGCCTTTCTGCCTTTCCGTTTGGTGTCTTGGACACACAGCATATCTACTTTCCTTCTCTCCTTCATATCAGCTAGCTCTCTATCTTTTCCTTTCATTGTGCCAACATATAAAGTTCCTACTCTCACCCCTACACCGGTGCCTTTCCTCATCTCTCGCTGTTTCCTGGCATTTCTTCCCCGTCTCCATGTTCTTTTTCTTCGACCAAAATTACCATAGTTTCCACTGGCACCCTGCTTGTTAACAGTGCCAGTAATGGTCGTTGTTAACCCGGGCCCCAAGCGATCCGGTTTGGACATCAATTTCGTGATCCGCATTTTGGTCTGGCTTAGCTTTTTACGTTGGATGCCCTTCCTGATACGACCCTCCCCATTTATCCGTGCTTTGGACTGGCACTAATAGTACCTTGGCGTGTGACCCCTTAGTGGCTGGCTTTTAATCTCCATTCTAATATTCTGTGGATTTCCTATCCCAATGTAACACATGCACTTGGCCATAGTATTTAGAAGGAAACGTAGTTCATCTGGCCACCTTCATTTCTTGCACTATGGTCCTGTTCTGATGCCGAGATGTCCATTGTAGCATTATTTAGGGTTCAGTATGAGCTCTCTGACTGGTCTTTGGCTAAAAAGCCTCATAAGCAGAAACATGTTCAATTCATGCTATAAAAGATTTTGTTTTCAAACTATTTGTTCTGTGTTTATCTTTCAAGAGAAACAGGCTGAGATATAAGGAATTGGGTTTCTACAGTGCAAACTTCTCAAACTATATTAAGAAGCAGGGTAGTAGTGCTTTGCCTAAACTCTGTCAACATGTCGTGTTGTTATAATAATATGAGCACCACTCTCCATAATATGTTTTTAGCCACTGAAATGACCATCTTCCTTATTAACCGACTTCTTTTTTTCTCCCAAACATTATTCACTGATCACAACAGATACATTGGTGTTCAATAGAGTCAGACATGAGCAATACAAATACAAAGAAAAGATTACTGAACTAAATTACAAATAATACAAAAGTATGAAGAAAGGGGTACATCAACCCACAAACGTGTGTTTAAGAGCAACCAAAAACTCGCTGGGTTAAAAGTATGAAGCACTGATGTCAGAGACTAGGGCAGGGGTTTTTCGTAGCAACCCCAAAGTTTTTCAACTATTTTGAGAAGCCTAAGTGAGCAAACGTTTCTTCTACCTGAGGAACCAAAAAAATATATAACTTTAACGAGTTATTTTCAACATCCTTGGATTGTTACATGTTTTATGGTACTTCGGGTAGAAGCAACATTCGCTCAAAAGTGTGTCTCTTCATTGAGCTTTTATTTCGGCAGTTTTGCTGATTAGTAATTTATTTTTCTGCTAAACATTTAGGTTCAACATTTAAATTTAGATTTACATGTAATATTTAGATTTAACATATACATTTAGATTTAGATTTAATATTTCCATTTAGATGTAATATTTTTATAATTATATTTAATATTTAGACATTTCATTCAATACATATTTCCATACTTACATATTTCATAACTTATATGCATTCAACTCATTTCACATTGGTTTTTTTTCAGTTTCACGAAAAGATGGGAAACAACAGCTACAGGCTACATTAGCCCTCTGTATAACCACTACTTCAACTTCATTGAGCCTGATAAACCTATTACGACAATATTGTATGTATTAATTGTACTTCTATATCTGAAAATTGCTGCACTTTGAAATAAATTATCTATCTCTCCATCGGGATCCCTGATAAAAGTCTTCAAAGACTTCAGTATGTTCAAAACAGTGCTGCAAGGATCATGATGAGAGTGTGTAAACACGAACACATCACCCCCGTTCTTCATTCCCTTCCCATCTCCAAAAGGATTGATATAAGATCTCTCACCTCACGCACCAGTGCATCCATGGTAACGCACCCCCCTACCTAAAAGAACTACTCCCCACTGACCGCAACACGATCCCTCCGTTCTACCCACTCATACCGCCTCCTCCTTCCCCGGACTAAGCTCAGCACCATGGGTGATCGGGCCTTCTGTTCTGCTGCCCCTCGTCTGTGGAATGCCCTCCCTGACCATCTCAGGGCTCCTCAGACGACTGACACATTTAAAAAAGGACTTAAAACTTTCCTTTTTAGAAGAACCTATAACTTTAATTAACTTTGCTGCTTTTTGGTAAGGCTTTTATATAGTTATTTTTTTATTGATGCTTTTATCTGCTTTTACTTTGTAGCACTTTCAGATTTGATCCAAATGTAAAGTGCATTATAAATGTATTATTATTATCCATCCATGATCTTTAGATGATGGCAGAGTTATCATGTTTAGCATCAGCACTGCACTGCATCTGTTCTCCAAATAATCCTGAAACTCTGTCCATCCATCTGTTTCTATCCACAGTCTGGAATCAGAAGTCAACACATTGATAGGTATACCTGTTCAATTCCTCATTAATACATATATCTAAACAACTAATCATGTGGCAGAAAATAAGTGGATTTTGATGTAGGCTTGACCAGAGTGCAAGAGATGGGAACAAATGTAATTTGGGTGACTCTGAATGTGGTAAAACCAAAACTTATTATTGAGCACAATGAAAATCAACTAACCAGGTGAAAACCTAGCTAGTGAGGTGCCATCAGTCTGCCTGGGAAAAATGAACACCTACCCTTGACCTTTTCAAGGCCAACCCAGAGCGGATTGCGTTGCATCGCCACAGAGGAAATGCAACTGGTAAGGAAGTGAACAATCCATAACATGCAGCTGTCCATCACCTGACTAAATACATCCTTCCATGAGTCAGGTGTTACCCTTGATGGAGAAGTTTCATACTCCTTTTCCTTTTCATGTTCAGAATATTAATTATGATCCTCCACCAACACATTACCGGGACAACAATGTATTTCTTATATACCACTTCAACCTATCAACGCAAAATGCCATCTTTGGAATTAATGTTCAGTTCATCAATTCAGGTCAACGTACAAACATGGTAGCATCAATGGAAGACAGTTCACTCCCTTTGGAGCTATAAAGGGCTTTTATTTTTTTTATAAGAGACAATAAAAATATTTTCAGCTGATTATACTCTTAAAAACAATATCATGACAATAATATTATGACAAACAATATTATTCCATTTATTCATAGACAGAAACTTAGAATTTATTCACTGTAACTTTAAGTGTGCCCGTGTTAAAATCCTGCCTCCAGACCAAAAATCTGCTGCAACATATTACATTCACAGCTGTGGTACTTACTGTTATTAAGTATCTGACACTGTTAGGCACTTCTGTGGGGTTTTGCCCGAACCCAAAAGCAGACGCATAGAACGTAGAGCTGGTGCAAAGTATATATTTATTTTCACTACACGAGGAAAAACAGGAACTGAAACACTGCAGGTACTCACGACACACTGGGAGGGTTTGGGAGGGTTTGGGAGGGTTTGGGAGGGTTTGGGAGGGTTTGGGACGCATGATGACACGAGGACATCATGCAACGAACTGGCACAGAAGGGAAGGTAAGGACAGACTTTATACACACAGACATAACGAGACAATGAGACACAGCTGGAGGGGAAACACAGGTGAGCATGACGACCAATCACAAGACAGACACAGAGGGAGAAAGGAACACAGAGGCGTGACAGACACTCCACACAGCCGTCATATGAGAATCACATCAATGTCAATGCCATAAAGTGATAAAAACATGGACTCATTACAAAGTTTTACAGAGCAAGTACATTTATTCGTCATAATTATATACCTTAAAAGGTGGGGATAGTATGGAATAGCCACCTCTTCCCCCGTCCCAGATCTTTGGCGATAACTCATAAGCGGATGCATGGTTCACCTTCAAATTGAATACCTACATCGATTGTATATTTCTGACACTAGGGGGAGCTTTACCTACAAAAGTGTTCCAGTCAATTTCTCAACTGTTGGTCCGATTAAGTCCAAAGTTGGTGTATATGAATCGACTCGATATATATCGTGTATACGTCACTCTTTATTAATGGTATACATTCTACTCACTAAGTGGACTAAGTGGACTGGAGAAAAAAACTTTTGCATGAAAAAATTTCAAAGTGCATACCCAAATAGAATTTAGTGCCACAAAGAACTGCACTGATTTTGAGAAAGGTCAGTGAGATATTTCCGACACCAAGGGGCCATAATTTCTCAACCATTGATCTGATTTAGTCCATATTTGGTGCAAATGAATCACTTAAGGGATCTATCTTTTCCTCCAGTAGTTCATATTTAATTCACTTTGGGGAGCTTTTTTATGAAAAATACTTTGGACATAACTTCAAATTTGGTCTGAGGCATTCATTCAGGGGATTGTTGTGGGAGGCAGGGGATTAGAAACTTTACAGAGATTTACCCTTGCTGTTGGGGACAACAGCATAGGGCCAGTTAAATGCCTGTCAAGCTATGTAAACTTTCTGTCATACAGCATATTACAAATTTCTTGCCCAAGTCTTCCTTGAATTTCTCAAATTTCATCTGTTTTCGCCATTCCTAGTGCGAATTTAGATCTATTTTGCATGCATCACATGAAAGGTTTGCCTCTCCACAACAAGTTTTATTGTGGCAAACTTCAAGTTGGGACAGTGTAAAAAACGTAATAATAATGTTTACGTGTTCCATGTGAAACAAAGGCTGGGGAGGGGAGAGAGAGAGAGAGAGAGAGAGAGAGAGAGAGAGGGAGAGGGAAAGAGAAAGAGAGAGAGAGAAAGAGAGAGAAAGAGAAAGAGAGAGAGAGAGAGATTGGTTAGACGGTTTTAAATTAGCTCTTTGAACCTCCTCACAGGTGTGATCTTAAAGGTGCAGTGTGTAAAATTTTGAGGTATAGCTTCAAATATAATATTCATAACAATGTTTTTATCAGTGATAATCAGCAGAAAATGAAAAACCTTTCCTTAATGTGATCTTAAAAAAAGCCTTTTATATCTTCAGAGGGAGCGGGACTTCTTCCAAGGAGGCTGCCATGTTTGTACAATGGCTTGAAAAAAATCTAAAGAAAACATTTCAGTGTACAGTTGCAGAATGACTTAAAACCAACAAAGAATAAAATGATTAATAAGTTGTTGAGACAGTTATGAAGTTTTTGAGAATCCAGATTTTCACAAGCGGAGCATCATGCTTTCCATTTAACATGACAAAGTTTAAAACCTTGCGATCAGAGAAGGGAAAACATGAAGAACACACTCATTGAACCATTGAGATACGCACTGGTGGGGTCTGTGCAGTCCCCGCGGGGGATACGATTAAGAAAGCACAGGATGACTTCACAATGTGGGATTGCACACAGGTATTTCTTCCACAGCAGTGCAACAACTGGCTCCAGGTCGTCTTGGAAAGGCTCAGTTTGAACTTTACTTTAAGGAACCACATGGCTTAACACACTAAACCTTTAAGGCACCAAACCACGGCATCCAATTAAACATGAAGGTCTTACTTGTGAAACCGTTTATGGGTAAATTTTTAGGTCCGTGCACTTCGTGAAATCCTATTCAACTTAGCAGGCGGTCGAAAGCCGCACAGTACAGAGTGCTAGTTCCCTGCTTGCCATTTCTTCCACCGGGATGCGAAGGGAAAATGTGGAATTTGTCATATGAACTAGATGAATCTCAAAATTTTACTAGTCAAGGTTTTCACGATTTAGTTGTTCATACTTTCCTTCTTCGACAGCAAGGTTTCATGATCTATTATTCTTTTTCATTGTGCTAAATACTGTCCTTTAAGTAAGTAAATAACTAAAATAGATTATCTAAATATTTATATCTAAAATTTACCTCAACACTTGACAGGAAACACAACGACTTATGTTTGATAGTTGATGACCATTTGTTGGTACTTGGAATCCCAACAAATGTGTGTTAGTGTAAAACAAGTTTTAATCTAGAACATCCATCCATCCATCCATTTTCTTCCGCTTATCCGGGGCCGGGTCGCAGTGGCAGCAGAATCAGAAGGGATTTCCACATATCCCTCTCCATAACAACACCCTCTAGCTCATCCTGGGGGATCCCGAGGCGCTCCCAGTCCAGATGAGAGATACAGTAACATCGACAATAGATTCCACTAAATTTTACACACAGCACATTTAGTCTGCAGTCAGGGTGAGGAAAATGTCCGATTTGGGAAGCTTTATTTTGCTTGTGTAGTATTTGTAGATGAAATGGTTCTGTATGCTTTACTTGTCCATGTTCTTCAGCAAGCACTGGATTGGAGTGTGAAGTGGCTGGCATTAGAGTCAACTCCTCCAAATCGGAGGCCAGGGTTCTCTGTTTGAAATGGAGGGATTGTACCCTCCAGGATGGAAGAGTTGCTGCTTCAAGCCAAAGAGTTGAAGCATCTTGGAATCTTGTTCACAAGTGTTGAAAAAACGAACCGTGAGTGGGCCACGTGGTTTGGTATGACACCAGCAGAAATGCTAGTCTTCCAACCTTAATGTATGGTCCTGAGCTGTGGGTGGTGATAACAGTTATGGTACTATCATGAATTTATTTCTATTTAAACATATTTTAATTGGCATTTTTAAATATTGTTACACAGTAGAACTTTACCATGTGAAACAGACATTTTAAACTTTTTAACACTTGGGCTCCCAACCCAAGGGGAAAAAAATAAAAATTCAGGACAAAAACCAAACATAGAAATACCAATAATAATACTAATTAGTTGATTTAACTAAGTAAACAAGAAAAGTGTATATGCATATATACTACAATAAAAAATGGTGGTTGTCGTGAGGGGAACTCTGCATGGATCATCGCAATGGGACCTTTTCTTTCCTGCCAAAGCAAAGAATCATCAGCATGTCCTCTACCGGAGAGAGGAAGGTCAGACTTTTAACATAGGTGATCAGAGGCTGCCAGTGGCTGTAAAATATGTCTGTGGAGCCCCGTATGGGGAATTTGATCTTCTCCCGATCCAGAAAAGGCAGTGTATCACGCAGCCATGAAGCTGACGATGGGGGAAGTGGTTTCTTTCATAGTAAGAGTATTCTCTGACGGGCTATCGCAGAAGTAAATGAGATTATATGCCTATGCTTATCTGAGATGTTTTTTTGCCAGTTCCAGGTATACCTCATAGGTATACCCAAGTCTCTGGGGATGGTTCCATTAATTGCCCTAAAATTAAGGACATGACACTGAAATAAGATTTCCAGTATCCTCCCAACCTCGGACACAACCAAAACATATGAGTGAGATTATAGGGAGGTGGAAAACATCTGTCACAGGTGTTAGCCATATTTGGGTATATTTTGGCGAGTCTGGCCTCACTGTAATGCGCCTAATGAACTATTTCAAATTGTATTAGTCGGAACTTTGCACAAGATGAGCACGATTATATTTCTGACAATGCCTCAGATTACATATTATCAGAAATTGAAGTGTCAAGTTCTGTTTCCCACTCAGTTTTAATCTTTAGCAAGGCAGAAGGAGCATCTGGGGCTAGAAGATCGTATAGAAATTATATATGTCGTCTCGTCAATTTTGTCACTGGCTGAAGTGGATCAATTCCAAAAGAGGGTGAGGCTTCAGGAAACAGAGGTGTGTTTGATTTGATAAAGTCCCGAACTTGATAATACCTGAAAAGATCAGATTGCTGTAAATTAAAGGCTATACAAAGGATAGTAAAACTATAAAATGTGCCTTCAGTGTAGAGAACACTAACTCTACCAAGCCCTTGTTTTTCCCAGCGGGAGAATCTGGCAACGATTTTAACAGGCTTGAATATTTTACGTTGCATATTAGTGTACAGTGGGGCAATGTATTCTGGCCGAAGTACTGCTTGATCTGTTGCCAGATTCTCAATTTGGATATAACTATTGAATTATCTGTGTGCTGTTTGGGTTTAAGTCTATTTGCCTGACATACCATTGCTTTTAAAGAGGAAGAAAAACATATAGCTGCCCAATAATAACGCTGCAAATTCGGTAATCCAAGGCCTCCCTATGATATGTTTCTTTGTAATAGAGATTTTTGAAGCTTTGGAGGTTTATTGCCCCATATAAAAGAGGATATCACTCCATCAATCTGACGAAAAAAGGACCTAGGGAGGAAAAGAGGCAAACACTGGAAGAGATATAGATAACGCGGAACAACCTTCATTTTGATGGACTGTATCCCCGCTACCAATGAGATCTGCAAGCAACTCTATTTCCAGCACCACCTCCTTAACTTTTGTTGATAGAACCGAAAAATTATTTTTGAATAATAGTGATATGTTTTTGTAAATGACAATACCCAAGTACCTAAACGTTGCAGACGAGATAATTTATGGCTGTAGACTGCTTGATATGCCTTGCCAGTGGATTAATGGGAAAAAAGTCACTTTTTCCTATATTGAGCTTATACCCAGAGAACGTACCAAAAGTTTCGGGAATGCTTAGGATATGAGTGATGGTTCGTTTTGGATCTTCTGTTCTTGGAACAGGTCATCTGCATATAGTGACACTTTATGGTCAACACCTTCCCCCCTACTTATGCCTGGGATAGTTCTGATGGCCTTTACTGCTACGGATAGTGGTTCTACAGCTATGGAGAAGGGAAGTGGGGAAAGTGGACAGTCCGTCTATAGAAATTTCCCCCTCTGGAACAGTTTTTGGGGTTTAAGTAACAGTTTTATTGGTTTTAAGTAACAGTTTGTCTGCGTCTTCTGTTGATATGAGATTAAATTCTGTCTGTAGTTCAAATTTTTTCTTTGTATAGTTCTGTGGTTGGGACTGTTGGTAATTTTAGAACAGATCGGCTATTGAATTAATAAATAATAATAACAATACGTTTAATTTATAATGCACTTTACATTTGGATCAAATCTCAAAGTGCTACAAAGCAAAAGCAGATAAAAGCATCAATAAAAAAATAAAAAAAATAACTATATAAAAGCCTGACCAAAAAGCAACAATGTTAATAAAGGTTATAGGTTCTGCTAAAAAGGAAAGTTTTAAGTCCTTTTTTAAATGTGTCAGTCGTCTGTGGAGCCCTGAGATGGTCAGGGAGGGCATTCCACAGACGAGGGGCAGCAGAACAGAAGGCCCGATCACCCATGGTGCTAGAACGGAGGGATCGTGTTGCGGTCAGTGGGGTGAGTAGTTCTTTTAGGTAGGGGGGTGCGTTACCATGGATGCACTGGTGAGTGAGGAGAGAGATCTTATAATCAATCCTGGTGGAGATGGGAAGCCGATGAAGGGAATGAAGAACGGGGGTGATGTGTTCGTGTTTACGCACTCTCATCAGGATCCTTGCAGCACTGTTTTGAACATACTGTAGTCTTTGAAGACTTTTATCAGGGATCCCGATGAGAAGTGCGTTACAGTAATCCAGTCTGGAGGAGACAAACGCGTGGACCAGCTT